>OX387247.1:4451082-4498582 GCA_947562095.1 Branchellion lobata | reverse complement strand
TTATGAAAAAGTGCACCAGCTTTTGGATGTACTTTGAAGACCACGGCAGTTTTTGAATGGCGAAACGGGTGATGCAAAACCGCATCACCAAAACCACAAATGTTAGAATGGCGATGGCTGTTCCTAGAAGAAGTGGAGGAATGATGTGTGTATGGGCTGCGATTCTTCAATGTGTTTTATTTGTAAAAAATTAATTATTTTGAGTTTTCAGTATTCAAGTATTTTAAGTAATTAAGTATCGTATCAACTTGAAAAGGCAATAACTGAAAAATTAAAAATTAATACTTTTGTTCGAAATTAAACGCCGTGCTAGGTTGGCCAAAGCACTAAATGAAACACTTTCCCGAGTAACACAAATAATGAAATTAATTATTTTTTAGGGGTTTTGAAAACAATGAGTTAACCTCAATTGAATTCTCAATGAACTGGGTCATGAGGTCAATAATAAAATCGATACTTGTTCAATGTTTGATGAATTCTCAAAAGAAACTTTAGTGTCTCTTATTTTTGAAAACGAATGCAACTGACCGACGTAACCAATCAAAATAGCAAGTCTTGTTAGTTTGGCCTGCAGGAGAGACTTTATTTCTTCTCCTTCTTCCTCTTCTCCTTCGTTTTTATCCTCCTCTTCTTCAACGTCTTCGGTCTTTTGTATTTGCTGAAGAGTGAATACAGTGATTGTTAATTTAGGCGAGCTACTGTAAGAAACCTTCACATGATAAGTTCTAGACATGAAGTAATCTTTTTTTTGTTATTTCTCAATATCTCTAAATATAAATATTTTTTTAATTAACGGTTATTAATCAATTTTCACTGGAGCATGGAATAAGATTGAGGAAAATGTATTTAGAAAAATGAGTAAAACACGTAAAAATAATTTGAATGAAAACTATCCAAAAAAGAAAAAAAATAGTAAATAAATTTACCCTTTTTTGTATCAATTTAAAAAAAAATTATTTTTGTTTTTTAAGGCTCAATATTTTGATTCTATGGCCAAGTTTGCTCTTTATCTACACTTGGATTCATTGAAACATTTTTGGTTGTTGATTTTTTTTTCTGTTTAAATTTTTTACTTTTTTTGTAACATCCCCCGTAATATAAAATAACTTTTCAATAGTTCTTTGATAAAAAAATTGACATTTTTCAAATTGAGTCTAAAATCAATTTCGTACCTAACGTACACTCAGATACTTTTCAACATCAAAGTTTTAGTTAATTTGAATTTATATTCTTATTATATTTTTCCGGATTAGAATTTCCATCATCCACTTTTTCCCATCATCATTTTTGCTATTCTTTCTAATATGTCTGCACCTGTAGAATAATGGACAGCAGGTTCCACTGCAGAGCGCCATTTTCGGAGTTTGATTCACGGCGAAGCTCAAATTTGAATTTAAAAAGCGGCAACTCAAGTAAAAAACAGACCTCGTGCTGGAGTGGCTTAGTCACTTAGAAACCCAGCGGCGTGAAAAACTCTCTAGGAACGTCTTTAGACAAAATGCTATAAGGCGTTTTATTAAACTCTAGATTAGATTATAAATTGCGGATAAAACAGTCATCCACGTTTGCAAGCAAACATAGTTACCTCTGAAAGAACATTACCAAAGAAGCAACCAGTTTCTTGTTTGAACTATGCTAGATTCTTCTTTAGGAAGCGGTCGACCACCAGTATTCCAACTTCACTCGCAACTCAAACATTTTTCACTTTAGTTTTTCGTTATTTGATATTTGCATTTCTAGTTCATAGGTTACTCGCAATTCTCGCAATTTTTTTCCTTTGATATCATGTAAAACGACTCTATGTTACAATTTCATTCTATGTTACACTTCCATTCTAGGAATTTAAATAACTTGAAATAGTTTATTTCAGTCAGTTTAACAGATGAATGGCAAGATAGATAAAATTACTTGATTTCATAAACAGATAAGCAACCAAAATACAATACAATACACAATAAAAACGCGAATATTATTATAGTGGCATTAACCCCGTAAAGTTTCGAGGCCACAAAAGAATAAAAGTAGGAAATACATAGCAAATACATGTGGAATAATTTCCTTAAGTAATTTTCTTTTGAATATGGGCATGAGCAAAAAATAAAAAAATAAAAATTGATATGACTAGACCATTATAATATACTCATCTTGCATGAATGAAAAAACCTTCCCTAGTTATTCAAGTTCCTCCTAACTAAAATTTAATTCTTATTTTTAAAATTTTGAGTTTGATTTTAGATTAATTTTATTTATTTAAGTAAAAATTGTCTTATTTTAACAACAATAATAATAATTCTAATTTGTAAATCGTAAAGGCAAGAAACTGAAGCACCCAAATTTTGATGAGAATTAGTATCTTCAATTACTAATTAGTCACATTGCTTCTGATCATTCATTCAATGATTTTTCCTTTACAATTCTATTTCTTCTTTCCAACCTATTTAGTAAAATTACAAAGCCCTTAGTTTAATTTTAAAAACGATTTTACATTCTTTTTTTATTCTCTCACCCGCTTATCAAATCTTCCTAATCTTATCTAATCAAAACATTTTTCAGGTGCCTTTTAGTCTTTTTATTAAAAGCGCGTCCAAAAAAACATACACAACCTTTCTTTAGAAGTCTTTACTGATTTCTTTGATGCCGTTCTTCCATCCATTATTTTCCTAACAAAGATTAAGAAGCTCTCATGTAGATCCTATCTAAACTCCTTCCCAGACATTTTGAAGTACGAAACGCTTGATCGAACCATGGATCAGAAGGTCTTCCATGTACTTTGAAAATCTTGAAAAAATAATTTTGACAAAGATCTCTGACAAAGTGGAATTAAAAGTCAGAAGATGAGTTCACATCGAAACTGCTGAAGGTAGCTGAAAGTGGAAACTGCTTCACTTTTGAAATGAATTTTTCAATGTCCAAAAATTTCAACGTCTAGCTTGATGCTGCTGGAAGATGGGGTGTGGTTAGGGCGTTTCTCAGAAATACCATTATGAATAAGTCAGTGTGAACACTCCTTCTGAATGCTATTACATCAAGCCATCCTATTTGGTTCGAAGATGAGTCAAAACCATGGGATCTCGAGATGTTCAAATTTTTTTATCCATTTGTGTTGTTGGGCTGCTTAAAGTAAAAATCAAAATCACCCATGATCAAGACCTCTTTATTGTTAGTGGCAAAATGACCAAAGTATTTTTGAGCCCTTTGTGAAACCTATGCGATAAACAATCAGCCCGATGACTGACTTGGAGTTTGAGCTTATTTTCACACAAAGACGTTCACATTTGGCATGTGAAGCAAACTTTAGCAGAAATCCCTAAAACGTGGAGTTGAAAACCACTGCCACTCTACTGACTCGAGAAGTCTTGGCCTTCCTTCTCGAAGACCACTGGACACCGACCTTGCAGCACGTTTAAGCTGATTGAATTCAGCTCATGCCATGTTTCTGCCATGAATGGCGCATCTATTCTATGGTTCTGACTGACTTAAGCACATCCTTCCTTATATTGTTGAGTGACCTCACGTTCTGAACCCTTTTGAAACTGGAGATCCAGTCTTTAGAGCCTGATGGCGTTTGAGACCAGTGAAAAAAATTTATGGCGTTTTCTATTTTGCCTGGTGCACCTTTTCTCGACTTTGCTATTTTCTCTTTTCCCTGGGTTATGTCATTTCTTACGCTGTCTATCATTTCCATTACGATTCATCACTAATCAAGTTTTCAGAGGCGAGAGCACATAAGGATTATTGTATGGAGATAAATCCACTATTAAAATTAACGTAAATAAATGTTACATATCTCGGCGTAGCTAATGATTTACGCGGTAAATAACTAAAAGAATAACTTACATAATAAACACCGCCTCAAAACATGACGGTCTAAGGTAATTATTTTCATAGAAATGAAAATTGAGAAAGATTTAATAGTAATAGTACTAATAAGTGAATACATACAAAGATATTTATTTCTAAGGTCATTTAAGCAAAATTAACTGATTCGCTGTTACTCTTTTTTAAATGTTTCCCATAATAACATATGAAGTATGCATGAAAGTAACGTGGGAAGAAGGTCTCCACTGTGGCAATCCGTTAAAAGGAAACCCCGAGAAGAGGGAAACAAAAAAGAAAAAAAAACTGAGAAAATGAAAAAAGAATAAAAAAAAGGAAATTTTTAAACTTTTGAAAAATTATATCTTCATATCAGTTTCAGAATCAACTATATGATGATGATTTATTTTTTACTTTTTTTGCAAAGTTTTATTCATTATCCAATGTTTCTGTTTTTTATTTTGTATAGACAAAATAGTCTTCTGAAGTGATTCCACGTTATTCAAACTCAACCATTCTACATCGATTTTGTATATTTCTTAAATTCTTTCGACATTTTGACTTTCTTCCTTTTAGTTGATAGTCACATAATCTCGCACTTCCCTCTTACTTCTCCACTCCTAGTTCGAGCTTCACTTTTGAATCTTTTATAACACTCATAACAGTCCAATTCAATCTCATCAAAGTATGTTATTATAGGGCTGATTGCACATTGTTCCAAAGCACTTGCTTCAAATCTGAAGCAAAATTCCTTTTATTCCATGCCCCCGGTGTAGAACAACTGAAACGATTCATAGACAATTTGATTCTTAAATTATTTGTTTTCTGGGTTATCTTTTCCCATTTCAGCTATGAAAACTCTACCCGTCTTCCCGAGTTTGCGAGTCTTCCCTCTCACCGAAGCTTTCAACAGCGTGGCTAGTTTAGTTCCTGTTACTCTAAACTGTCAAATACAACTCCCGTTTCCACCTCTGTAGTAATCTTCAAAAAATATATTGATTTCTACAATCTGCACTCCAATTTTTTAAATAAAAAAAATTGTCATCTTTTCATTTTCTTCTCATTGAGTTACTTCTTCTCAAAGAGGCAGGCCTTTCCGATCAATCAAACGTTATAAGGTATTTTTCAACCACAAGAAATTTTCTTCTTCTTAGTTTTTTTCCATCTGAATTTCCATTTCATTTTTTTAAAAGCTTTGAAAGACATTTTTGAACAGTAATTAACAGTGCTTTTAAACAGAAGATAAGCAGCTCTGTACAATATTCGTTATTAGAATAGTATAGCTTAGAGTGGCGTAGTTTGGATTGGGTTAGATAACTTTAGGTTAGTAAAATCTGTTTCATCTTTTAATTTTTGTTTGAAAATCAAATTGACTCATTATTTCAGTTTGAGTTGAGTTACCTGTGTATTCTAATGTTGTAAAGTTTCCAGCGTTTGTCTATAGTAACTTCCATAAAGTTGATGAAAAGAAATTGACAGAATTTGAAAAAAAAACTAAAATACATTTCCAATTTTCCACAATGTTTGAGAACATCAAAAAATCAAAGTAATCTTTGTTTGAGTACATTAATAGGAGTAACTTGTTATTTATAAGTTAGAAGAGAAATGAATTGGAAGGTCAAAGTGACGTAGGCTTACGTGCGGTTTGGAGACTTTGCTTCCGTTTTGCATGGGAGGCTCTGCAGAGTAGTCACAAAGCTATTTAGGTGAAGCGTGCTAATGAACGCTTTAGAAAAATCTAAAAAAAAAGAAAAATATTTAAAAACAATTTTTCTCAAATATTTGAACAAATAACAATATACACAAGTATACACGCTCACACACAAACACACACATACACACACACACACACACACACACACACACAAACACACACACACACACACACACACACACACACACACACACACACACACACACACACACACACACAAACACACACACACACACACACACACACACGCACACACACACACACACACACACACACACACACACACACACATACACACACACACACACACACACACAAACACACACACACACACAAACACACACACACACACACACACACACACACACACACACACACACACACACACACACACACACACACACACACACACACACACACACACACACACACACACACTCACACACACATACACATGTATATATATATATATATATATATATAGACAAACACGTATATTACTATATTTATACGTATATATATGTCCGAAACTTCATAAACCTTCTTTTATCTTCTCTTTTTTCTTCTCTTTCCGATTTGTGGCTCCCAACAGCGTGAATATGATGCCTGCTTGGGAGTTCACGCCCACACACGTGACCACCATTTTGCCACTGCCTTCCATCACGTGGGTACCTGACGAATAAGATGAATGCACGAAAAGTATATATTAAAAAAAAAATAAATGTCGATATTATATTTGAACAGCTCTGAAAGTTTTTCAGCTTTCCTTTAAATCAATATTTCCTATATTTTATTTCAATCAAACGATACTACTGATGCGCGGTTGTATAGGCTTTTGTCGTTCAAGTTAGTTCTTCCGCATGTGCAACATATGTTTTCCATAACTCATTGACCATGCTCCATTCCAATGTCTTTCGCAAACTGATTTTTGATGATCTTGTTCAGTTGGTAACTCTCGAAGCTTCGTTCACAGGCCATTCCAGAAACGCTGAAGTTCTCAGCCTACACCTCTTTAAATAATACTCTTTGAATTATAAGCTGTCGTATTGCATGGTGTTTTGTTATAAATTAGCATACAAATCCAATTGTTTATTTAAAAGTTTTTTTATCAGTATTGTATATACATGTTTGTTGAAAGTTTCTTTCATAGAACGGAAAATTGAAAAAGAAGAAAAAATAAAATATGATAAAAATAAATCTGATTCAAGGTTTAAAAATGAGTAAATTGCTACTGGTGAGTAGACCAGGATGGGAAAATTATAAAAATTGCTAAACACTCTCTCTTGAATTTACAATTAAGACGTGTCTGAAAAGAATTTTCTTCTTTAAAAAACAATTCCTTGCGTTTCCAGTTGCACGAAAACGTGTATAGCCGTTTGCTGTTCGTCACTTCAATTTACTTTATTTAAACGATTTTTATTAAGTAGTTAAAACTTATTTTATCAAATATTAGTTTTAAAATAGTTTATAGAAAAATAAAGTCTTTGTTGGTTACGAGGACTTTGAAAGGATTTCGAAAAATAGCTTAGCCCGTCATTTTCTCTTTTGAAATGACTCAACAGGAGGGTAAGCAAGCGTTGGAAGACACTGCAATGGATTGTGGTTTTCAAACAGACTTTTTTGTGAATATGTGAAATGGCTGAGAAAAAGAAAGGAAAAGAAAAAATAACCTGAATTCAACTTCTTTCAATAGTTATTTCATAATGTGTGAATTTATGAACTCAATTCTACGTTTTTGAGGCTCATTAATTTGACTCTAAAAAATTGTGCTTCTCAATTTATTTGATTCCTGATAAACATTGAAGTTTCGGTCAATTTTCTGTTCTTCTATTTTGATTTATTGTCATTCTCTGCAGCATTTTCTCAAACATGGATTATTCTTCAATAGTTATACGAATTTATCGTAAACTGTTATTCAGTTTATAACTTTTTATGTTCATCACTTTGATTCTATAGCAAATTCTGTTTTTAATTTTTGTCTTAGATTTCTTGTTTAAAAATTCATTAATTTGTTTTTATTGTCAATCTTTCTCATAGATTTTTTGTAACTTTGCACTTTGTGCCAATCTGACAATTTTCTCTTAGTTCGATTATTCTGGGATTATTATATGTTCGATTTAGTTCGCTTTTTACAATCTCCAGCGTCTGTCTGAAGTTGCTTGAAAAAGGTTTATGTAAAAAAACTATTAAAAAACCTGTTCATACTTTTAATACTTGATTGTCACAAGGGCTGAACAAGGGCTTTCTAGCAACTGGTCAAAGGCGCTTCGAGAGGTACGATCGCACTCGCTGCTGAGCTACAAGGTGACTAAGTCATTCAAACATTCAATCTAATCCAGGCACTCATAAATAAACTTTTAGCATTTTTTCTTCGAAGGTGCTCAGCGTGGCGTATGCTTTCTATTTGAGGTCGAATATAGGTTTATAAAAAACTAAAGATGAAAAGAAAAAAAGAAGAAAAAAAGAAGGAAGAAGAAAGAGAAGAAGGAAGAAGAAGGAGAAGAAAAATAAAATGATTACTAATAAAAATAAAAATAATATATAGATTCATAGTTCGTTGATAGAGAATCGGTTGAGGAAAATATTTTACTTATTGTTGTTATGAAGAATTTTGTTTGAAAAGTAACATAAAATTAATTATAATGGTTGCTTCAGAAAGGGTTATCAAAGAACTATCATTGAAAGTGATTTCAGAAAGTTTAACAAAAATTGAAAAAAATCTTTTGTTTCTTGAAGAAAAAATAGTTAGGAATGAGATTTGTTAAAAGCTTTTGAGCAGAACTAGAAGGTTTTTTTAAAGTTCTCTTTATGAAATTCACACCATCCTAGTTTTACCTCTTCTGCATTTCTACTTTCTTTTCCTAAGTTTCTCGAAACCTAATTTTTGAAACAGTTTGGAGTAGCTTGTTCTCGAACAGTTTTAACCAGCTATGCAGTTAAATAGATTACGTTTGTATTTAATTATATTATAGTCATGCGATGAACAAAGTTTTCTATTTCTGTGGCACATTACAACCTGGCTTAATGCACCAAATTGCATTGTTAAATATCTTTATTTCATTTTCAAGCTTTCTTACCCGATAGAATCATGGGATCACCATTTTCACTTTTCTTGATATAATCAGACTCCCCTGTGAGAGCACTCTCGTCCAGCTTCAAGTCGTTGCTCTGCACTAGAACTCCGTCCGCTGGAATCAAATCTCCTATGGTGGTGAGTCTGGAGTTTTATAGAGTGTGGCTGAATATTGATTTTGAAAACTTTTTTTTTGGTGAAATTAATACAAATGTTGTAAATAGGTGTTATTTAAAATGAACATTATTCAATTTTTTCAAAGGTTCCGTAGTGTCTCATTCCAGTTTAATCTTACCCACTCCAACCCAGTCTGACCCGATTCAAGCCAATCTAACCAAATCAAACCTAATTAATCTTAACTCAATTCAATAAAATAAAACAACATTGAATCAATTCAATCTCATTCCTCTTCCCAACCACCGTATTTGATCTGACATAGATCACCGACGACGATGTCGGAGACGAGAAGTTGCACGACTTCTCCCTTCCTGATCACATTGAACTTGTGGTCTCCTTCAATTCTGTTTTTCAAGCCTCTGAATTGCTTGTCTTTTTTCCAGTCATTAAACGCTGTCACCACCACAACCACCGTTACCGCCACCAACACCGCCAACCCTTCGATCCAACTGGCTTCGCTTTCTGAAGAATCACCTGATGTAAAGGTGGCCGGTTTGATAGTGGTGATGGTGTTGGGGTGAGAAGGCTAGGTGTTGATGTGTTGTCTTGGTTATGTAGCAAAACGTTAATGGTTGGTGTTTTGGTAAGGTTTGTTGATGATAATGACAAGAGTAGTATTAAATTTTTATTAATAGAAGAAAACATAAAAATCAAACTGGAAACAAAAGTTGTGGAAGAACATTACAAAATATTAGAGCTATGAGCTCCGTCTCACTATTTTCACTCTCTGGTCTGTAGAATGATAAACCTATAGAGAGAACAGCTGCGATGATGAGGATGATGAGGGTGACGTCATGGAGGGCTTCCCATACCAGTCGGATGAAGGCTTTTGGGGGCTTAGGGGGAATTTCGTTCTTGGAGTAGTGTGCCTGGCGCATGCGCAAATCTGCTGTGTCGCCTGTGAGGCCTGCATAGAAGAAGAGTGATATGAAGGCGCTTAAAAATGACAACTTTTGATTTCTTCACGTTTTCATCAACAGTTTCGTGGTTGTTAAAGTTTCCGTTTGTGGCGGTTTGCGAATATAGTTTATTATTGATATGTTTGAAACATTATTTACACTATTTTTGGTGAAAAAAACTTTTTTTTTACTGATAACTTTAAAAATCCTTTAATATTCAATTATCATTTAAAAAAGGTGAAAATTTATATTAAATAAAATGAGCTTCTTTATCTCTATTTCTATCTTTTGTAGTGTAACTTCACCTTCTTACCGACACACAGAAACACACAGAAACACACAGAAACACACAGAAACACACAGAAACACACAGAAACACACAGAAACACACAGAAACACACAGAAACACACAGAAACACACAGAAACACACAGAAACACACACACACACACACACACACACACACACACACACACACACACACACACACACACACACACACACAGAAACACACACACACACACACACACACACACACACACACACACACACACACACACACACAGAAACACACAGAAACACACAGAAACACACAGAAACACACACACACACAGAAACACACACACACACAGAAACACACACACACACACACACACACACACACACACACACACACACAAACAAACACACACATACACACTCGCCCGTGGTGGCAGAAGTCTTGAGAGCCTGACAGAAAGCGTTGTTGCCTCCGTACTTGGTGCTGATCCTCTCACAAGCCTCTTTATCCTTCAACTGCATCAGTTCCTGCAACTCCTTCACAGAACACCTCAAGTAATTGTCATTCGTTTCTCCCTTGTTCTCCATTTCTCACTCTTTTTTTTTTATATCCGATTATTGCGTTTATTTGAGAGATTATTACGACGGCTATTTGCAAGCACTCTTTTATAACCAAGTCGTTGCTTACAACGGCTGATGAAGCCGGTTATAAATCTCCGCACAGTTAAAAATTGTTTAAACTGTAAGTTATTGTAGATTTAGTGAATTTATTGCATGCTTCAAAAAATTAGTTCTGTAAATTCCTTTCTACAAATGTTTTCTCCAAGAAACAGCATTAGTTTTACTAGGAGTGATTACGGAATAGTCGTATATATCACGAATGACATTATTATACACCTGTTCTATGGACATTCTTAAAACTCCAAACCGCAGGTGTCTAATTAGATGTACGTTGGAGTGAAAAAAGAAATGGAATCTTCTTGAACGAATATTAACCATTTAAAAGCGCGCATCGAGAAACGGTACTTCAAGTTGATGGTTAAAAGTTTAATGGAAATGCATTTTAGAAAATAACTAGTTTTCAAGTTTTAAGGATAGGGCTGAAATGGGTGAGGCAGGGGCCTGGAAGAGCTAACGAACGAGTGTGAGCGTATGTTCGCTGTTATAGCGTGGACTCAATTCGTCGTTTCGTAGTCGTGCATGCACACCATCACCACCTTTGTAATTAGTCACAAGAAAATGATTATTGATTCGGTTGCTACAACAACCACTCTTGAAAATAAGATGCGCTTCTAAAAGTTGAAGATGAAGATGCACCCACTCAAGCATCTTTAGTGCCTTTCAGTCGCACTGTACACAAATTGCTAAAAACTATGACATGAAACGATACTTCAAGGCTTACTAAGCAAAACACTGCGAAAGGGTTTCATATTTTCGGAAGCGCGCATGAGACTGGAGCGACTTTTGTGTCTCTTCCACTATGAAAAAACTGGCCTTTTGTAAGTCTTATCTGTAGGAGCATGTCTTGCATACAAGCAAAAACATTTGATACAGAAATAAAGCACCAAAGCCCTGATTTTGATGAAGGTCTTGTAAGTTCATCTGCTTATCAAATATCGGTCATATTTACGAGATGATGATGATGATGATGATGATGATGATGATGATGATGATGATGATGATGAAGATGATGATGATGATGATGATGATGATGATGATGATGATGATGATGATGTTGATGATGAGGATGAGGATGATGATGCTGATAATGATGATGATAATGATGATGATCACGATGATGACTACATGAAATCTCCCTCGTTTTCCAAGTTTAAACGGGGTCCTTTTTCAAGATTATTGTTTAAAAACAACCCACCTTCTCTTTTTTCTCCACAGCTCTTCCATGACACCATGTCTAACAAAGTTATTTCCTTCAGAAATAATAAATCAATTTTTTCAATTTTCACTGAAGTATAGAAAATATTTTAAAAAAACCAAGAACAGAATTTTGATGGACACCAAATGGGAAAAGAGAAGAATAAAAGTTATTTATAGAAACTAGATAACTCTTGTCGGAAAGACAAGAGAAAATCTATTTAACACACGAACTACCATTCTTTGCACTGCTTCCAACACTTGCTCACTTCCCTGTTGAGTAAGTTAGAGAACGGTGTTCTTGTAGCCGTCAGTTGACGATTTCCCTGCAATACCTTTTTCCACCTTAGCCATTTCTCATATTCACAGCTAAGTCTGTCCGGATACAACAATTCCTTGCATTACTTTCAACACTCGCTCAATTTCTTGTTGAATAAGTTGGCAAACGATATTTATGTAGCCATTGGTTGACGATTTCCCTTCAATGCATGTGTTTCAAACGGAAAAATGGCGGATTCAAAAATTTAAAAAAATACTTTTAAAATATTCGTAATAAGCAAAAACTATAGCTCTATATGAGCTAACCTTTTTATAACTAATAGTAACAACTAAACATTTCGATAGCTAATAAAAATAGTTTAAATAAAATAATTTAAAGTAACGGCTATACACGATTTCTTACAATCAGAAACTTATTTTCCATATTCAAAACTCCACAATCAATTTATTTGAAACGTCAAAATTTCAAATATTTAATAAAAACATTTTAAATGAAGAAAGTTAAGAGCGGATAGAAACGGACATTCACGCTTGAACAGGTCGAAATAATTTCATTTGATGAAAGTAAGTTTGAAAAATACTTTAAAACACATCATTCATAATACTACGGAAAGTTTCCCTTACATTAATATTGAGCGCTCCTGAACAGTGTAGAATCAGCGCTATATAAATGATTTGATTAGATTAGATTGGAAAGTGCAAAAATTAACAAATGAGATTTTCTTTACATTGAATGGTTTGATCATTTGCAAAAAAGTTTAATTAAGTTTAAATTTTTTTAAAGCGTTTCTGAGGCAACCTAGTTTGCGACTGCGCGCTATAACAAATTGTACATTCATTCCTTCGAGTTCAAATATAAGGATTTATTCCTTAAAATATTGTCCGAGTACTAGAGATGCGGATGGGATTGTGTAGAAAAAACACAATAAGTATACAAGACGAATGAAAAAGTGATGGGTGTAATGGACGGTCACAAGAACTGTAGCAAGCAGTACGTATGAAGAGGAACCTCATAAGAGAGAGCATAATGATCTCTTGAGAAGGCAGTGATTCGAACAGCAATACGTGGAGAATATCCTTTCAACCATTACACCGCTTATCTCAAGTTTTGACATTTCATTTAAATACTAGATATAAATCAAGTTTTAAATACTAGTGGCGCTCAGTCTTGTGGGATAAATGAAGAATTCGGTAGTAGTTCATATGATTCGAAATTTCCAATTCTTAAAAAATGACTACAAAAAAGCATACATTGAGAAAGCTTGAAGATATTATTAGAAAAAAACTGATCACAAATTACAAATAAAATAAAACATTTTTTTTAGAAAGTTTTTATATTTGGTCTGATGTTACGTGTTAAAAAAAGAATGTTCGCCTTTGAGTATAGTGCTGAAGAGCGCGTTACAAATGTTTTGATTAGATTAGATTAGATCTTTGAAAATCAATCAGCTGTAACCAATCTAAGAAGAGGCATTCAAAAACAATCAAATGAGATTTATAAGCCAAATAAATTTTTAAAAAGATTCACATGTCAGAACAAGAAATCGCATAAATTATCAACTCAGAAAAAGAACATTAACACAATAAGAAATACTCGACACAAAAAAAATTGAAAAAAATAATTAAAATAATTTCACATTTAAAAAGTTTATTTCCGAATAAAAATAAACAAATTTAACTTGAGTTGATTTTTTACAGTTAGTGTTGAGCCTCGATGATAATGCGAAATGAAGTGAATGAAATGAAATCCTACTCATAAAGCGCTAAATAAACAACTGAGACCCATGTTCAGTCTGAAGTAACAATCTCGAATGAAAAATGAAAAATTTTCAAAAAACATAAAAAGTTGAGAATTCAAACAAAAACGACTTTCCTTCACGTCGGCGTATAATAAAGTTGAAAGTTAAAAGTAAAATTGTCTCTCATCATTGATGGATTCGAGTCGAACCAGGCAGTTAGCTTATGAATGATGCAGGTATTGGTCAGCTGTGTTGTTGTGCAAGTTAGTGCAGCACGAGCCTTTGTGGTTCTTCTTATTTATAGGTAATATAGCCTTAAGTTGAAATAGGTCATTTATTATGCACTAGTTTAATAAAGCATGCATCTTTTTGACTGTTTTTGCTAGAGTTGAGATGTTTTAACCGTTCTTATACAAAGTTTGGTTTGCGGTAATGAATCTCGCCTCCGTTTGACTTAGTATTTTAACATTTGAGTTCCCATTGTTAATGTTGCTCTTGATGTTACTGTTGCTATTGCTATTTTTACTATTATTGGAATTGTTTTTATTACTCATAAAAGTGTTATACTCATCATAATAACGTTTAGTAATACTGATAGGAGATTTAGATCTAGGTTCAATACAAGCGCTGCATGTTTGCAGAGGAGCTCTGAAATTCGCTGTGACGCAATCAATTTCATCGAAAGGTTTGGTGTCTACTTTTCCATCTATATCATCTTTGGTATCTCTATTATCATCTTTGTGGTTCTTGGCTAGGCATTCTTGTGTGTCCTTTTTGATGCGATTGCTGTACGCCCTGGCGAGTTTAAAAACGCTATTTTCTTTTTTGTTCTCGCCTGAGCTCCACAAATACGGCGAGGTAGGCAGATCCTCCTGATCGTATCTACAAGTGGAGAGTCTGTATTCACAACACAGGTTAGAATCATTTCCTGCTGCAAAGAGATTGCTGTCTGTCAGTGGGTATTTGATCTGAATTTCGATAGAAGCTTCTTCGTTTTTTTCCTTATTTTCACAAAAAAATAAATTCGCTTTTTCTTTTTTTCTTTTTTCTTCATTAATTGTCTCTTTTGCTTTCTCCACCTCTTTTTCATCTTCGTCGTCGTCTTCTTCATCAAACAAGGCCAAAGGTAATCCTCCTTTCTTCTCTTCCACCCCATCAACCGATTGATGACTTCGTCCAGAAACAAAAAGTTGACCGTTTGAAATACACTCTAATTGGATCTCAGAAGCTCTAAAACACACCTGGTTTTCTTTGTGCTTATTTTTACTAATATTTGTAGCAGAAATCCCTTCATACGACTTGAATCCCCTCTGAACTGATGAATTCCTCCTTGACCTCCTCATAGCCACATGACTTTCAAAGTTAGCGACACGAAAAGGATCCTCGGAACAAGAGCGTCTCGCAAACATTTCTTCTGAGTCCCCTTTGCCACTCAGTTGCTTAACATCCCCAGAGAACAGATTATAATTGCTTTGGCAGAGGGCCTGAGTCGGTTTAAAAAAGCTTGTGTTGGAGACATTGCTGAAGGAACTGAAACTGTTTTTTCTACTGGATGAGCATGAAAAAGGTCTTTCTGAGATGAAAAAGTTTTTTTTCGAACCTGAAGCATCATTTCTGCTCTTTTGAGAAAGGGAATGGCACTCAAGGTGTTCTGAGGAGTTGTTAGAAGTTTTAGTGAAAAGATTTGCCACATCACAAGACACTCCGTGCAGCTTAGATCCACTTTCCAAAGTTTCACAGATCGGCAAATTCTTTTTCTTATCAGCTTCATCATCATCGCCTGTGTAGTAGTTGAGCGAGGTTGATGAGGTGCTACTGAACTTCACGGCACCTGTGTAACCAGATGGCATGTTGATGCAAACAGGAATAATGGGAGACGTAGAGCTCATGTCAACCCTTCTACAAGAATCTCTCTTGAACTGCTCATAAGACTCATCATCGCTGGCCACCATCATCGCATCTAAATCATTAAGGCACTCATTGAACTCTTGATATTCTTCTGTTAATTCGTCTTCCGAGGGAGAAGACGACGTAGATGGCGATGAAGAGAGCGTTGAAGACATCGAGCTAACAAGCAGCATGGAGCGCCTGGACTCATACTTACCTACGTCGCTGTTACTCATCATGATCTCTTTAAAACTCGACGTTCTGCAATTCAAAGGATTGCTAGGCTGGTCATCTTCAACAAAATTTGCCAAAATTTTCAACTGTGAGTCTTCTTCATTTGCTACAACGTCCTTCCTTCCATTTTTGACGGAGTCATCTAAGAGGATCTTTTCTGCAGTGCTTCGCCACTCGTCACGACTGATGGCAGAAGACTTGATACATTCCGAGACGCCTCCTGCGTCACGCTCCAAGTTCTTGTCGAACTCTTTGATCAAATCTACGCTTAAACTATTTTCTTCCAAGCTTCCAAGCAGTCCCAGATTATTTTCAAATTCCAGGCTGCTTCTTCCATCTTTTTTGATAACCGCAGCCTCTTCAACCACAGAACCACCATTCGCTTCCACGTCGAGGTCTCCATAAAAGGTTGAGGAAGCTTGCACGGGAAAGCTCTTGACACTTTCGTAGCTCTGACTACGCCTTTCTATCTTGACGCCTCGGGCTCTTCCTTCCACCCTCCTCTCACCTCGTCTCATTCCAGTGGTACCTGTCAGTTGAATGGCTCTGCTGAACAACTGGTGAAGTGGAGTGCTGGTCTTGAGGACGTTCTTGATCTGCAGTAAGGTCGCAGTGATGATAAATAACTTGGCTATGAATTTATTTAAAAGGAGCATGAATTCAAATAAATAGTCACATGGTAATATAAATATTACAGCAATTATTGGATAGTTTTTCTCGTTCGATTTTATCCGGTAGCGCACAAGCGTTAAGGAACGTTTCTGTTTTCTTGTTAATTACTTTAGTCAAAATATTTTTTTATTAATTAATTGAAATTTTAAGTTTGAAATATTGGTTAGAAAATATTTTAGTTCTCTGCCATTCATTCCACGAGGCTCGTTAGCCTCGTTCAAGCTTCCGAACAGCCCTTTTGGTAGAGCGGATTTCGCCGCCTAGCGTGAAGCTCAAGGTTCGATTTTCGGCTAAACTCAGATTTAATTCTCAAAGGCAGAAACTCAAAGAATATACAAATGCCATGATAAAGTGTATGAGTCGCTCAATAGCTCAGCAGCGGTCAAACCGTTCCACTGGAAGTGTATTTGAACTATGGCTGAAAGGCGCTTGACAAATACATTGATAAGATTGAAAGAAATTTCTTTATAAATAATTATAAAATGTGACAATTACACAACTAAACCTCTTTCTTGATACTAGCATCGAACGGAGAAGCAGAATTGTCAAGGTGTGACTTCAGCGCCTTGGTATTGTCAACTTTCTCTCCAACAAGAAGGTTCCCGCCTTCTCCTCCTTTCATTTTCCCAGTCCATTCTTCTTCTCTTCCTTCTAATCTTCTGTCTCCTACTTCGCTCACCCCTCCTTCTCCTCCACCATTTATATAGGCTGCATCTTCTTTTCCTTGACCCATCACTAATGACCACACTCGCGGAGTCACCGTTGAGTCAAAGCTCTGCAAGATGACCTTCTTGACTTGTTGACACCAAAAAACTTTAGCCGCTAAAGACTCCGCCTGTGAACGGTTGTGGACGCGATAGAAAACAATAAAGAATGATAAATGAATCCGATTCACGAATATAACTATCGGACTAACGTTTATTTTAGCATTCTTTTACGTAAGAAATTGTTGAAAGTTTCATTTTTTTTGTTTTAACTAATTGAAAAAAAACTTTGGGTGGAAAAATGCTATAAAAAATAGTAATGACGGTAGGAAGTATGGATGATGAGACACATGAATTCAAGCCGATTGGTTGTATAATATGGAATCTATGCTGGAAATTTCGAAAAGATAAATAATTGGAAAAGAAGAAAAAAACGGAACTGAAACGTTATTTTGAGGTTAGGAAAATAAATGAGTCTCTAAATTCACAGCCAAGTGCGGTGGCAGAGAAGGATTTGAATAAGTTATCAATAAATACAAAAAATGGTTAAAAAATTAATAAATAAAAATATATAATAATTTTAAAAAACAGAATCACTGAAAAAATATCTGAAGTCGAAAATGATGTAGAAAAAAAAAACAGAAAGAGGTGCATAAGTGAAAAGTGTGTAAAAATCTCATGGAATAATCAACACCGAGACAAGAGTACAAAAGAACAAATGTTGACTTATAATAAAAACTCTTGGTGAATAGTACGACTATTATATGTTGTTTAGGTGGCGATAAAAATGGTATCTGGTCAAATTAATGCGTTAACCTGTTAGGACTTTCAGGTGTTTAAAAGAGGTTAGAGGAATGGAAAAAAAGATAGAGTCATTTTGAAAGGACTAAGCTGAAGAGAATGAAGTGATTATGATTAAAAAATAAAAAATAATAATTACAGAGGTAGTTTATTTTGTTATGCGATAAGTTAACAAAATGTATATTGATGACGGTAAAACAGATAACTAAGTTATAAATGATAGACAAACTAAAACAAAACCGAGAAAATTTAATATAATTTTTTGAATTTTTTGAAATTTGAAAAAACGTGTGAAATTTTTCAAATAATGGTTAAGAAAAATTTAAAATAGGTATTCCAAAGCTTGAAAATAGGCCAAGAACCATCTAATCACAAATGAATTAGAAAAATATTAAAAAAATAAATTAAGTGAAATCAAAAAGAAAAAGAAAAAAAGAGATTTACACGAAAAACTTCAATTTATCAAACTTTTTTCCGTAGACTTCATAAAAACAGAAAAACACTGTAATTTTAAAACAATGAAAAAAGTTGAATACTTATGAGGAAAATAAATAAATAACTAAAACAATAATACAAAAGATTCAATTCTAAGTTTAAACTATGAAGTTTTAAAAATAGTTTAGATGAAATTTAAATCGATAAGGCTGTTCGTTCAAAAATTAAGAATGAAAAACACTGATAAAAATGTTACCTGGAAGGTATGCACGCTGTTGCGTTTATTGTGCTCAAAAATGCGGAAGCAAGCTGGTTGGTCTTTGATTGACTCGCCCAAGATCAAATGGCACTTCTGTAAGGTGCGTTCATGTTATGAATCCGAGACGATTCATCCCTTAAACATACTTTGAGAAATAATGGTTCAAAGACTTTGGTTCTGACCAACCTTGATAATCGATTTGACCGTATAAGCCCCATCTCGCCTTCTTTTCAATAGAACCATGCCTTCAGACAACAAAAAAGTCTGGACCTCCTCACGAACCAAACCTAGCCACCACAGCTTTCCCTGCAAAGGGGAGTCGTGAGAGATGTTTTGAGGTAGTCGATAAAATAAAGGTAGGAAAGATGAATATGAATCAAACTTTGATTTTTCGTGTATTAAAAAGGTTTTTTTATCTAATAAAGAAAAAAATATTCGATGAAAAACCTAAATAATACATAAATTTCAAAACGAGAAAAAACGAAAAAAATTTTGATTTTTTTTTCGATAAAAATAAAAAATATATTTCGAGTTTTCTCTGGTGTATCGCCCATCGAAGCTCCCTATGGGTTTCTTGTGTTGTGAAAAATCGAAAAAGGTCCTATTTTTGATAGTATTTAATAAATCAAGTCCGGTCAGAGTCTGTAAATGTTACAAAACATAGAAAAAAATCAACAATAAAAAACAATTAATTCAAGAAAAATTGAACATGACAAGAAATCTAAGTTGAAAATTTATAAAATGTTGGAAATGTACATTACGATAACGGGATGACAAGACGAGACTTGACAACCAATTATATACAAATAAAAACACGCAACTCTCCACGAATATGCGTGTCATCTTTGCACAAAAGGCATAGCAAGCTTCTCAAGTGTTTTACTTTTAGTGTATGCAGTCCAAATGGCTCCAAACACAAGTGAAACACATCCTTCCGTCTATGGAAGACTGTGGTCCAGCTGCATTGGAGCTAGAAAGCACGGGCAGTGAATTGTATACCTTATATTAATTTACAGTGGTTCGAACGCCCTTTTAGGTATGACTGGTGTTGAGGCACGCTTGAAAATGTATAGTGGGTCATGCACCCTCAAATACGTATGGTAACTGATGCAGACTCCCTCAAAAATAGGAGTTCAAGGGTTTCGACATCCTTAATGAAGTCCGATGGCTGGGTTGGAGCTCTTCAGTAATGTTTGATTGTTTTCAAACACCGTTAGTAACGTATTTTTGTCGCTACAGAAACCAAAAAATGTATAGAGTATTTTCAGGCAGCCTTAAGTGTTCAAATGGAAGCAATATAAAATACAAGAAGGAGAAGTGGAAAGAAAACAAATGAAAGACGATCATGCCATGAGTAATAAAAGCCTCAAAGATGGGTGAAGTCTCATTTGAAGCATAAGTCATACTCCTATTTCTGATCCTCATCATCTTTACCATTATCATCTTCAACAATTTATTTAATCTTACTCTTCTTAGTGGCCGAATCCAGTGAAATAAGAGATTTAATAGAAAGCTCGAAGAAACCTTTAAATAGAAAACACAGCACCAAAGAAAACACAGCACCAACCTCATGAATCAGTTTTCCCAAAGATCTCAAATCTTCGCTCCTGGTGCCCTGTCATCGAATACGCAACATATGCAGGCACTGACTTCTCTCAAGCTCAAAACGAGCACGCACACACACACACACACACACACACACACACACACACACACACACACACACACACACACACACACATACACACACACACACACACCCACACAAACACACACACACGCGCGCACACACACACACACACACACACACACACACACACACACACACACACACACACACACGCACACACACACACACACACACACACACACACACACACACAAACACGCAGACTGACCACTATCTTGCTCTCAATCGAAGCCATCTTTGCTCGAACCTCCTGAAGTCTCTTTTCCTCGTTGATGTTCGATGCTATTTTGACCATGCATTCATGGGCCATCACCATCACTCCCCTCTCACTCAGACCTTTTCTCTTCTCTTCGCATGTATTCCTATCCTTCACTCCTTTCCTCCCTCCATCTGAAGATTCTTTTCTCCCTCCACTACTTGATTCATGGTCTCTTCTCTCCTCTAACTGTAAACCTTCTCCAACCACCTTCTCAATAACTCCTTTTTTATTATTTTGTGATTTTTTTTGTTTTTCAGCAAATTTTACATCACCATCACAAATCTCAAGTTCCCCTTCGTTCACAAGCACACCACTTTTGAGTCTCTCTTTAATACCATTCCTTCCAAATTTTCTGTGATCTTTTTTTTTCTTATTCATGCCATCGCTGTTGGAGTTTACATAATCACCATCGTCATGGCCATTTCTACTTTCCGAGACGAACCTTTCAGCTTGATCCATCATTAAATTATCACCAGTAATCGTACATATCTCGCTCCTTTCTTCGCCACCTGATGCAATGCCTTTATCAATGTTATTTATATTTACCTTGCCGTCTTGAACAATTTCTTTATTGCAATTAGTTATATCGTCACTGAAGTTAATTTTCTTCAACGGAACAAATCCGTTGTCATATACCTCTGCGACCCCTGCAACCTTTCCAATACCAGTGTCAAAGTCATAATCATCACTCGTGAATAAAGAATCATTGTTGTTGAGGTCTTCAGAAGTAGTGATATTTTCTAGTACTTCTTTTTTTTTCTCTATATTTTCGTTAGTCAAAATAGTATGACAATTCGAAACGTTATGTGGACAGTGGTGAAAAGACTTGTTTGTATCATAATAAACGCCGTCTGGCTCACTTCGCGTCTTGTAGCTTTCAAAGCTCTTATTGTTACTGTTATTATTTATATAGCGATAATCCTTGCTGCAGTCGCTCATCACTTTGTGTTTTTCATTATCTTCTAGAAAATTACCAGTAAAGTTGTCAGTTGTTTTATTTTTAATATTCTTAAAAGGTGTGTTATTTTTGTTGCTATTAGATGGCAAAAGTTGTTTATTCGACTCGCAACTTCCACCACACTTATTCATCAGCCGTTGAGAGAATATATGACGAAACGACGATGAAGATGAAGATAGTGTGAGTGTGGGTGGTGGTGGTGGAGGGTGAGAGGGTCGAAGAGGGGAGAGGGGAGTAGACGACAGCGTCGATGATGACGAAATCAACTCATCGTACTTGCTCAAAAGGTTTTTGAACAGCAAGTGGTACTTGAGAATGCGTTGAACCGGCTTGAAGAGGTAGGTGACCAAAGGAAGAGAATGGTTGAGAGAACACTGGCACTTTTGGATCGCCAAAGCAGCCTTGCCGTGTGGCGTGCTCGTGTGTCTGTTCAGTGCCTCTTGAGCCCTGCGTGATTAGCAGTTGAAATGCCAATGTTCATGATGGTTAAAGTGTTCTATACTACCAATGTGAGTTATTTGGTGTGGAAAGAAAGTTAAAATTCATAATTGTGGAATAAAAAAAGTAATGCAAAAATGTAAAAAAATTGATTAAAATGAACGAAAAAGCAAAGATAAAAAACGCAGGTCTTCCATTAGCGTGGAAAACCGCTTTGTCGGCTCCCTTTATTACGTTTATTTCATAGATTTTATTCAATCAACTTCAGACAGACGTTAAAGATGGTAAAAAAACATGGCGAATAATCGAACAAAGAAAAAACTTAGATTAACACAAAATGTAATGTTATAAGAAACTCGAGGTGAAAAAAGGAAGAAAAAATTTTCAACTTAAAATGGAAAAACTAAGTGGAATGAAGCAAAACTGCAATGTTGCATAAAATATATACAAAAATAAACTATAAACTAAAATCAAAGAACCTTAAAAATTGAAAATAGTACAAAAAAACTAAAATGAAAATTAAAAGCGAATGTTACTGAAGGATAAAAATGATGGACATTAAAATTCTAAATTGAATAATTAGTAATAATTAAATCTAATAACAAATACAATACAATACAATACAAATACGAATATTATTATAGTGGCATTAACCCCGTAGAGTTTCAATGTAAGTCATTACAGAGAATTAACTCTCAGAGCACGCTAAACCTTTTCACCAAAGCATTTAACAGCACTGCTCACAATTTGAAGAAATAACAAAATGTAACATTCACCTAATTTAGGACTTTGAGATATGAAGCAAAACATTGTGCGTCATGATGATGATGGCGCGAGCGATTGCTCATTGTTTAGTCATCGGTAGAATATTGCAACTCCATGTTGTACATAACACATGGATACTAATGAAAGTAGCTTAGGTTTCTCACACCATGAACTGACCCCTTCCCCCCCCCCCCCTTCATCATTCATTTAATAGCTACCCGGTCAAACTTTCGGCCACCAAAAAATTTTTTTTAATTTCCTTGTTAACTTTCAAATCAACCTCAGCACCAAACTATTCAAGAAACATTATCAACAAAAAAAGTCACCCAAAGTCATTAATTTTTTAACTGCCCTAATCTTTAATTAACATCAAATGAGCTTTCAAAACGGATTCTGCAGCCTGCCACCAACGATAAGCAACAGCTACTCGCTTTCTTGTTTCAAGTACAAACATAAGACATTTTCATCTAAACCACTCTTTAATCTTCAATACCTTCCTGTCTCAATGACTAAATGGGTTTCCAGTCGCTTTTCCTAGCGCTTTATAAACTATACTTATAAAAATAATAATAATAATAATAATATAAATAATAATAATAATAATAATAATAATAATAATAATAATAATAATAATAATAATAATAATAAAATATATAAAAATATAATAATAATAACAATACAAATAATAATAATAACAATTATTATTATTATTATTATTTTTAGTTTATTTATTATTATTCTATGAAACATCCGTCACGAATCCCTGTACCAAGCTACCTTCCATAATTGGTGCAGTAAATAGTGTAGATGTGGAAGTCCTTCTGGTTATTGATGAAGAGTCTGCCTACAGCCACTGCACTTTTCGCGTTCTCTTGCATCATGCGTAACAGACGTCTGTGGGGCGGTTGACGATTTTGAAGTTGGTTGGTAGGGTAAAAAATGAATCTTTGATGGTTCGAGTGTTCTCAAACAACTTGAATTCTGAGCTAAAAAACCTTGTTTCACAGGAATATTTCAATGGGTGGGTACTATTTGAGAGAACCGATTGCATTAAAAGAGGGATGAAAGTGGTCAAAGTAGGTTGAGAGAATGACGGATTAAAAATAAGTAGAATTACAAAGTATAAGTTGAACGCATATTGAAAAAACAACATTGCAAACAAGCTAATATTAAATTCAATTTTTAAAGCGCCAAGGCAAGCAACTACGCGCGACCAGGTGATTAAGCCTCTCGGGACGGCGTCTGTTATTTACATGAGTAACCGCCTTTTACAACTCAAACCTGAGCTTAGTCAGGAATTGAACCCTGAGCCTCACGCTTTTGAAGCGGGCTTACTTACCATTATGCTACAGACGCAGTTAAAAAATTTTTTAGGATGAACCGAAATTTTATTTATAAAGCGCCAAGGCAAGCAACTGAGGCGTCATTGTTCGGTTTAAAAAAATCAAAAACAATAAACCATAAATTGTTAGCAATGATGAAGAGGTGAGAATTCAAAAAATATTAGTTTCCTTATTGTTGGCAGAAAATAATTGTGAAAGAAAGCTGAGAGTTGAAAGTAAAATTGACAGTTTATAATTATTGGTGGGTTAGTGTTGAACCAGACAGCTTGCTGATGAATGGTGCATGTAGTGGTCAAGGCTGTTGATGTCAGTGCAGTGCGAGTATAATTGATTCATTTCTGCTTGTATGTATTCCTGCCTTCTCTTTGAAAATTCTATTTATTTGAATGTAGGTAAAATGGACCAGATAGCTTGCCGATGAAATGATATAGGAAGTGGTCAGAGCCCTTAAGTCAATGCAGCCAAGCCTTCTTGGTTCATTCTTTGTTGTATTCAAGTGAAGATTTGAATCAAACTATTTTGATTTGCTGTTGTAGAAAAAAACCGATGTTTGAGTTGAGTTTCAACGTTTGAAGGCTTCTATGGTTGAAAATATATTTGTTCAAAAAAATTAACCTGAATATTACACTATAAAACTATTTTGACCATATTGAAAATGGGAACCAATAATTTAAACATAATTAATGACAAAATGTTACATTTTAGTAATTTAAGGGTTCGAAAACTTGAGCGCTGACGCGAGCACGGCTTGAGCGATTACTAGGCAAAATAGTTTAGATTAAAAAGAAGAAAGTGAAAAAGAGATTTATTATCGTTGGTAGCAAGAAATTCCATCAAGTGAGAGATGTTTTTGTGAAGGCTCGCTTAAAGGTGTTATTTGTAGTGGATTGTAGTTTGAAGAGCGGGGCAGTTAAAGAGTAGTCCTTGAACTGCAAATTAAAACAAACAACCTCTCCAAATAAGGTGTAGAAAGAATGGTTGTGAAGTTAAGTGAAATATCGATTGAAAAGCGAAGAGTCCAAAAGTCAAAAACTTCCTGTTTATGCGCAATCATGTCTAACCAGTCTTTTCATGTTCTTTACTTGAACTGGTTTCATTAACCGTATAAAATTTGGACTTTCAAATACCGGTTTTGAAATATTCAACTTTGATATGTTAGTTTTTGCATGATTTCAAAAATTATTTAAAATCACCAAATCTTCCGCTGTTTTCTCGCTTGAAAAATCCAACATCGTCAACCAACGGTTACACGATAGCGTTTTCGAGCTTAAAAAATATGATATCAAGAATTGGAAAATGTTTTGCCAGCCAAACAGATAAAAATGATCTGGCACGTAATGGGAGATGATTTGAATTTTTTTCAAAAATGGAAAATATTTTTAAGAACGTAGCAATCATTAGATGAAGGTAATCTTTTGATTTCATGAACTGACAATAACAAAACAATCAAATGAGATAAATCATGAAAAAAGTATGGAATAGTTAAGTTCACAAAAAAAAGCATTCTCGTGAATTTGAGATGGTTAGAAAGGAAAAAATGTTCTTGGACCGCTACGACACACTAATAGAACATTCTTCATTAGTTATTTTGTGTGATTATAAGCTATGTTTAAGTTTTAAATTCGCGTTTTCAGTCGCACGCAAGCTTGTTCGGCCGCTTATTTTAACTATTATTTAATAACTATGTAAAAAATTTATATTAAATGTTTAACATTTGAAGTTTCATACTTTATTTAGAAAAAAATTAATTTTCTTAGTTATAGTTTTTCTGGTTACGGAATTTTCGAAAAATGACTAAATTCGCCACTTTCTCGGTTGAATATACACAATGCAGTTAAATTGTCACCGAAAAGCTAAATAAATACAAACTTATTCAGCATAAAATGTTTCCGGCTGCGCAAAAGTGTGTATGGATGCTGCCGTCGGTTTTTTGAATTTAATTTATTTAAACTCTTTTCATTAACTATTTAAAATTTAACGTCTCAGATATTAGTTCTAAAATAGTGAATTTATCAAAGAGTTATCGGTTTGTAAAATAGTTATAGGTTGTAAAAATTATCAGATTCTTTAAAATAGCCGAATCCGCCATTTTCTCGTTTGAAATATAGCATTGCAGTGAAATAGTCAACCAATGGTTACATACATCTCCTTTGCCAACTTTTTCAACAAGAAAGTAAGCAGGTTTTGAAAATCATTGCAAGGAATTGCGTTATCCAGGAAGAGTTTTCCATGAATATAAGAAATGGTTGAAGAGAAAATAGGAAAGGAACAAATAACCCGAATGAAACTTTCTTCAATATGTATATATGTGATTCTAAAGTATGATTGAATTCTCAACTTTCAAAACTCAGTAATTTGATTCGATAGACAATTTTGCTCTTGAATTTCTTAGATTCTTTGTAAAATTAGAATTTTGGTTAGCGTTATCGAAAAAACAAGAAATCATTAGCGATTTCATAGAAAAAAGTCTCAGTGCTATAGAAAGATCGGAACCTAGATTGGATGGGCGAAAATAAATTATGATTTGAAAAAAAGAAAATTTTGATTATAGAAAACTTTTTTTAAAATTTTAACTCTCTGCCATTAATTCCACAAGGATGTTGTGTGGACTGTTCAGCAAACTCTTTCAAGCTATCGAAACTCTTTTGCCGAAAGATAATTATTTAAAAAAACCAAAAAGCCTTGTGAGAGGAGAGACGAGAGGAGAGTCTTGAAAGATCAGCATCAAATCTCAAAAAAAGGTTCATAAAAGGGTCATAAAATTAAGGTTTTAATTATGAGGATGAAATAAGACCAAAAGGAGGCTGAGAAAGGAAGTGCATGAAAAAAAAATTTTTTTTAATGAACAAAAAAAATCTAGTGATTTTAGAAGTGGAACAAAAAAAATATAGGATTATAAAAGAAGAATTTATAAAAAAGGAATCCGAGAAAGCTACAAACTGGGTAGAAACTGTAGGTACGTGGAAGGGAGAGGAAACAGTGTGATATAGAGAAAATGATGTAATTTAGGAAAAAAAACATTGTAAAAGCAACAAACGCAAGCAATAAACCAAAAAAGCTAATTTTAGGGAAACCTGTTGAAATTGTAGATGGCAGTTATATTGCAGAAGATGGCGTCAATGTCGTCATCACTCAAATGGTTAGACCGCTTTAAAGGCTGGTAGTAGCCCTGTGGGGTAATGAGGGATGAGAGGATTGAAAAGTGTGGAGAAATGTAACAGTGTGAAAAAATAAATGTCATAAATGTCATATCGCGGTTGAAAATATGGATGAAAAATGCTTCTTCTAATGGTTGGTTTGTAAAAACGCCTGTGGCATAAAGACTGGCCTATTCCGCTGTAAATTTTGATCGGGTGGGCCCAGGTTTGAGCTCTCGAAATGTTAACCCAATTAAAATATAAACGCCGTCCTAGAGAGCCTAGTCTTTAATAGCCAACTGCGAGTAATACTGTTTCTATGGAAGCGCTTTTGAAAAGTGCTAAATGGCACGTTATAAATGTCTTGATTAGATTAGATTATTAAAACGTGATAAATAATAACATTGAAAAATAATTAATTTAAAAAATAATAGAAAAAGTTATTTCAATTCATTAAAAAAAATTCAGAAGAAACTGAAATAAAAACTTCAGTTACTAAAAAAACGTGGTATTTGTACAAACTATAAAAAACATTTCTCTTGGAACGATTCCAATGGTACTTCAACAAAGTCTATGGAAAAAAAGTTCAGAAAATTTTAAAAAATCTTTATATCTGATAAGAATTGAATGCTATAATTTGTGATGTAAATTCAGAGTTTAGTAAAGATGAATGACTCCTTAATTAAAAGGCGCTATTACGGTGAAAACTTGAACATTTTAACAAAACAAAGTCAGACTGGATGGTTCTGCATATTATCAGAGCGTCTGAAACTTTTTTTTAGCAGGTTGAGCATATTTATTTGAATAAAATGAACAGGCAACCGAAATAATATTCGTTTTTGTACTTTATCGGTAAATTTTTATAACGCGATTAGTATTTTTGTACTATTGCCAAAATGCAAATGTATAAAAAACACGGGCGTAAGTGAAACATGAAAAAACAAGATTGCTTGATGCATGAAACTAAATAAAAAAAGAGGTTAAAAAATAATTTAAAAATAAACTTATATATAAAAAGATAGGCCAAAGAAAACACCACTACACCATGGTTGATTAATGATTCACTTGAGTCATTTGCTTTAAGCCAGAGAATTCTTTCAGAGAAGCCTATAAAGAAGAAGAGCTATCTATTGCACAAAAGAATACTAATAAAAAAAAGTAAATGAAAGCACATCAGAGAAACAAACATTAGCATATACAAAATAGATTAGATGGTTTCTAGAGAATAAGATACATATATATAAACACAATGAAAAATAGAAACAAGCTACAAAATAGTTGCAGAATATTGTGAAACATTCCACTAATTAGTTGACCTTGCAAAGATCAGGTCTTTAATAAATTCTTTTCTCACTTATTGTTTAGCATGTTTGTATGCATATCTTTTTTAACAAAAATGTTGAGTAACTATAGTTTCTTATTGTGAAATTTTAGAGAAGATAACTCGCATTCAGTTTGCATAGATTAAAATATAAATAGTAGATAAACCATGGAGATATAGAAGCTCATCAAAGAACCAACCTGAATAATCTCTTTCAGGTCCCTGACATAACTTTTCTCTGTGCTCACGAGTTCTTGAAGAATATTCAACAAATGACCCCGTTTGGAGCTATTTGGTTGGTTTGTTTTCTTAAGAATGGGATTGATCAACTTGTCAGATGACTTTCCATGAATCATTTCAGCATTTGAATGACTTTCTTCAAAAATTATTTCCTTGAGTGGATGATTTTGATCTTGGAATGATTTTGAACAGTGCTTCTTATTAAGCTTGCTTTTCAATTCTTTTGATGGATCTTTTTCCCATGAGTGAAAATTTCCCTGATCCTGTCCATCTCGAATATATCCACTACCAAAGTGCCAAGTGACTGACATGGGTTCAACAACACTCATGATTTTTACGAAGGTTTTCAAAAGTCATTCTTAAAATTTGATAGAAGAGTTTAAATCATTATAAAAGCAGTTGTCTTTAGGAGAAACAATAGTTGTCTGATTTCGTCTTGAGAAAGATGGAAAGAATACTCGGAATTCATGAAAGCAATAGAGCCTGGCAGTATGCGATGTCTTGTAACTGATAGAATGAGAAGAATTCATGGAAACTTCACAAGATATGTTCTAAAACTCCGGGCATTTAAAGCAAACTGTTTTATTTTCGTTGCACTTCAATCCTGTATAATTATTATAATTTTTCAAGAATATCTTAGAATAGCTTGTACTTTGAATGATTAATTGTCGAAACAGCTGATAAACTATCTGAAAACAATTAGTTAATATTATGGTTTATTTGTTTCAGATTGTTTTTTTAGAAATCTCATCAAAATATTATGGACTTTTTTTTGAACAAAAGATTAAAATTAACAAAACTTTTTCATATATGACTCTAACCCATTTCTTCAAGCCGTACTCTCGACAAGGCACTGAAAGCTTCAAAGATACCTGAAAATAGTTGTGGGGCTTAACTATCAGCTCACCTAGTTTAAGATAAGACGAGTGAAAGAAGTTAATATTTAACAAAAATACTTTGTTTTTGTGATTAAAAATTTTTTAATGAAATTTCAAAAATCAGTTATGAGATTTTGATCAATCGATTGAAAAAATTTGGTTTGAAGATTTTGAAAAGTGCAATATTTTTCATTTTATTGCCTATTAAAAAAATCCAGTTATGCACTGAAAATGTTATTTGAATTTAAAAACATTCAAGATTGGGGGATAAGAGGTGAACTAGCACAAAACTTCAATGTTCAAAAGTACCTAAAAAATTTTTTAGACAACAATTTATATAAATGGCTGAATTCGCAATTCTCCGTTCTAATCTAATTTAATCAAAACATTTTTTACGTGCCTTTTAGCACTTTGTTCAAAGGCGCTCCCTTGGAAACTGTCTTACTCGCTTTGGGCTACTAAAGCACTGGACACTCTACTTTTTTAAGGTTGTATCAGTTTGTTTTTATTTTTTATGGTCACTTTTATTCTTATTTCACACTGACTATTTGTAACCTTATGGTTTTTTGTTCAACACCTCTGCACTTGCGCCATCATGATTGGCTTGTTCCACTGTAAAGTGTGACCTAGTGAGCACAGGTTTAAGTTCTAAAACCTCAAACTCAATTAAAGTACAGATGCCGTTTTAGATTATTTAGTCCTCTAGTAGCCCAAAGCGAGGAAAACAGTTTCCAAGGGAGCGCTTTTGAACACGGTGCTAAAATGCGCGTTACAAATGTCTTGATTAGCTTAGATAAGAAATAAAAACTAAACTTGACTGAAGAATCAAATGACTGAATTTGAACAATTAATACTTTGGCCGTAACTCAATAACATCGAAAAGAAAAGTAGAACAGTCAAAATAACCAAAACTGTATTTTTAAAAAACTTACGCTTGGGCTATACGGGACAAAAGCGCGTTCCCTGGGTTGTGGATGGGAAATCCTTCGTGCGAGAAGTGCACCGTATGATGAAGGAGAAAGGGCTGCGAACCAACTGAGCCTACAAATTCACCAACTCTAATAGATGTGGAAAGATGTGTTATTTATCTCATTGAAAAAATAAATTATCTGACCAAACACAATACGTGTCGCCAATTTTTGTTATCCCTATTTCTTCGTATCTAATCTAATCTAATCTAATCTAATCTAATCTAATCTAATCTAGGCTAATCTACTCTAATCTAATCTTTTCTTATCTAATCTACTCTAATCTAATCTGCTCTTATTTTTTCTAATCAGTTATCGAGCGCTGATTCCACACTATTAAAGAGCGCTCTGCTACGAATTGTTTAAACAACAAAGTTTTAAGGGCTTTACGAAATACATGAAAAGTTGAAAAAATATAAAAAATAAAAAGTTTAAAAAAGGCAAAGTAACTAAAACTGTAATGTGACAAAGTTGAAAATTCGAATTTAAGTTAAGAGCAAAATGAACCAGAGAGTATAATTTATATGGCGCTATATTAATTTTTAGTTGCGCTTTAATAATTATGATAAATATTTAAAAAAAGAACTTCCATAATGACAGTTTCAACTTCAACAACTTTTAAAAATTTAAATATGGGGTTTGAGCGGTAAAATGTGGATAATAAACCATTTTTTACAGTCAAAATGCCAAAATCCCGTTTTCACAAATTGTCTTGATCTTTTTTATGCATGTTATTCATTATGAATGTTTAATTTAAAAAATCTTTTTTTAATTAATTCATTAAAAAATCATTAAAATTATTTTCAACCTAATATTGTCATTTTGCAGCCTTTAAAACATTATTTAAAACTTTTTAAAAAGATACTACAAAGTTGAAAAAACGTTTTAATAAGGATAAAATTTAAAAGTTATATTTCTAGCACTTACTAAGCCTAAACTGCAGACTTGCTGCTTCGGCTTGTAAACATAAACATAAGGAGTGTTACTTGTGATGAAAATAAAATAAAACAACCGTCTTGAAATATTTTTAAAATTTAATAGGTTGATACCAAAGAACAAAATATATTACTTTTTTAACTTTCAAACAAAATGTTATTTTTGTACTTTATGGTTGTCGGATGCATTTTGAAGCCTATCCACACCAACCAAAGTTCGATCATTTTTCCTTATTTTCCATAGATTCATTCAATCAACTCAAGACAAACTCTGAAGAGGGTGCAAAGCATGGCAAAGAAGCAAACTGAAAGAAAACTTTCTGATTAACAGAGACTAAGTTAAAAAAAAACTAAAATGAAAAATAAGAAAAAAAAATCAAAATAGGAGAACTGTAATGTTATGAAATCTAAGAGCGAGATTGACTGTAGAGCTTATTTTATAGGTGCTTAGTTAGCACTGTGAAAACTGCTGTTTTTCTACAGACTGCTTTTAAATTTGCATATAGGAAAAAAACTGTGTTAGTTTTTTTTTCAAATTAAAAGTTCATTCCTAGATTCAATTTTCGATTTGGAATCTATTTTTCATCAAAACTATTAATGACCTACCCTCCTGATTTACCTTGAAGGCTTTTTTATTTTCCTTTCCGCCAAACTTGTCTCGTAAGCCGTAGAAGCTTTTATTTATATCTATTAAATTCTTATTATAGACTAAACTGAGACATGACACAAAAACACAAATTCATCTTTCTTTTCTGTTTCTCCTTCTTCCTACTTTTTTTCCGAGTTAGATAGGTCTACTACTAAAACTTTCTTCTTTTCTCACTCCTCCTATGATGGCAGCTTTGAATAAATATTTGGTATTTTCTCAGCATAGTAATATTATAGTGTAAAACCAAATAAAACCACATTTTCTAGAACGCCTTGCCTACTTTCTTGATTAGTAGGCTGGCAAACTGTATTCATGTATCTCTTGGTTGACAATTTCACTGCAATCAAAACTTATCGAAACATTTGAAGCATTTGAAAAAAAATCTTATAGGAGCATTTTTTCACAATTTTTTTTTAAATTTTTGTAACCAGCGAAAACTATCACTTTCAGACAAATAAACTATTTTTCAAATAAAATATAAAACTTGAAAAAATTGAATATTAATCAAAACTGCTCAACTAAGGAAAGTAGAGTAGCGGAAGGCTACGGAAATTCACGCTTTCAAGTAGCTGTAAAGTGAAATAACTCAAAATTACAAAACAAAAACAGTCAGATTAACACAAACTTTGATGTTGAAGAAGCTGAAGTGAGAATTAAAATCCAAAAAAGACAAAAAAACTAAAATAAAAAAAAGGAGGAATTAACCATAACTATAAGGCCTCGAAACTCTACGGGGTTAATGCCACCATAATAATATTCGTTTTTGTATTGTATAGTATTGTATTGTATTGTATAAGGTTACAAGACATCGTAAAACAAGTTACAAGAGAATCAAATTAATGAACTTTAACAATTTCAAATGTAAAAAAAAAATTTAAGAGCAAAACTCACTATAGATGCAAATTGATGAGCATTACAAATTTTAAATTTGACAATAGCTTATAATCAAATCAACCAGTTATTGCAAAATATTTCAAGCTACAGAAAATGTTACAGAGAATGACAAAAATCAAAAAAGGAGAACTGTGAAGTAGACCAAAACAGTAATATTGAAATCTAATCTAATATACTCAATTGCTGGAAGAAATCAAAATTCAATGAACTCAAGAGCAAAATTTGCTATAGAATCAAATTAATGAACCTTAAAATTCAACCATGGATTTTTGAACCTTTTAATTTCAATACAAAACAATACAAACACGAATATTACCATAGTGGCATTAAGCCCGTGGAGTTTTGAGGCCACAATTTTATTTCCAATAAATAAATAAAAAATTCTTTAAAAATAACTCTGGTTGTTTTTAAAGAATTTTTTAATGTTTAATTTTTCTGCGCCTGTACTATTAAGGTTAGCAAGCCTATTTTAAACGTGAAGCTCAAAGTTAAATCCCTAACTGAACTCCTGTTTGAGGTGTGAAAAGCGGCATTTCAAGTGAAAAACAGACGCCGTGATAGGGGCTTAGCCACCAAGCCATTGAACAGCGAATAGAACGGTTCTTCCAGAAGCGCCTTTGAAGCTAGAAACTTGGATTAAATGGTTGAATGCGATACCTCACCTAGAAAACCTACGTCGTGTTAGTGTTGCAGAGTGTACGCCTAGTTGCTCATATCGAGGAACAACCTCCGAAGCCTCTGAAGCCTGCAAAAACCGTTTTAAAAATGAATAAATTGGATTATATTGGATATGATTCCAATATGAACCAGTTTTTTCAAAAGAGAATACTCAGTGTGCAATCAATATTTATTTGACGACCACACCTCTCCAGTTTCTTCAGTTGACCCTTGTACTAACGCCAAAGTCCTTGATAACGATTGGCGTCTGCCGTCTGAAGATGACATCACCAAGTGCGATGACAAATTGGAAACTTTCACGTGGTACAAATTCAAGCACCAAGGCTTTCCTGCTCTCATTGCACAAAATCCTATCCCGGTTTTCAGCTTTTTGAATTTAATAATTTATGAAACTTTCAACTTTACAAACCCTTTAAATACTTTAGCATCAAAACTTTGAATGTTTTTTCAGCACAAACACTGCGGCACAACCGGTTCAATCTCCATATCTGAAAAGCACTCGAAATACACATATCCTCCCCCCGTTAACCAATCAGCAGTCTTCATTTGCTGTGTCCACGTGTCAATAATGGGCGTCATCACGTGTTTAGACCACCTGACCATCCCTGTTGTAGCGATGACTTGTAAAAATCATGACGTCATCCACTACTGGGAAAAGCCTTTTGAATCATGTCCATCGGCTTTCTGTGTAATTTGTGAGTTTTTTTTTAATTGAAACGATAGCTATGGTTTTTTACGCACATTTCGAAAATTCTCATCTTGATATTCAAAACTTTGGCAAACAGCCCGTTACGAAAAACTTGACGATTTCTACATTCTAAGTGAGGCCCACATTTATTTTTATTTTTTCATTAAAAACTCTATAATTAAAATTAATTTGGTAAGTATGAGTTACGAATGTAAAATAACAAGTATAAAAACAATATTTTTTCCTACACAGAACCTGAAACATCTTTGAATTACTACAGAGAACCTTTGAAACGTGAGGTATGTCAGATTTTGATAGAGAAAAAATTAATATACGCGGTTCTTATACTTGCTTGAAGTATTATTTAGATGAGTTAAGTACCAGAACTTGTACAAGCATTCAAATGCATGCATTATGAATATTGAATTAATCAATAAAGTTTATTTTATATTATCTTCCTCAACGCCAAAAAGCTACATATTATTTCAAAAATGAGTCCCCAACAACTGAAGATCATAATCACTTTGGAGTTTGTAAGTTTGAATTTGGTAAGTTATTTTGCCTATTAGATCGCTGTTTGTTTCTTATACGATCGAGACTTTTACACATCATTCTACTTTTTATGTATTTTTCAAACTTTCATATTTAACTATTCAAGCTCTGTTTGATGATTTCAAATACTCATGGTTTGGTATTAACATACTCCAGACTCAAGATGAAGTATCCTTCATAGACAACAATTCAAAGTTGTCAATGTGGAAAGAACTGCAAACAGTACTACCTAAATATGAAAATCTTTTAAACGCCGGTGAAAAATCTAATTCAAAATCCTGCCACTTTCCCTCTGGCAGTAACGATGCCAGATTTTATATGGACACGCAACAGAGATACAGCAAAACGACCAACGGAAAAAATGAAAACGTTGACAAAAGACTGCAGTCACGTGCAAAACAATCGAATAAGAAATATTCATCTTTAAAAATGAGAAATGACACGAATCAACCCTCATTACTACACTTTCACACTTCAAGCCCTTTATGTCACATCAAATTCCATGATGTCAGAAAGGTGTTTCTCAGTCCTGCTTTATACGACGGAACACATCGCTTGTCAATTTTTGTTGAAAACTTCTGTGAGTTTTCTTTGGACCTTCTAAAAAACACTGATATACTTAGATGATTATAAAACAAAGATTTTTTCTAAGGATTAAATTATCATAATGAAAAAACCAATTATAATTTTTGTTCGTTCATAATCAGTATTTAATTCCGAATAAAAAGTTGAAATATCTTTTCAAGGTGGCTATGTTGAGCCGTCAGATTTGAAGGAAGTATTTGAATGTTGGAACATCACAAAGGAATTCTCCCAATTGGTAAACACCACAATTTTCTCTCAACATTTGAAAATATTCAGCTTTAAATGCCAAAATTTGTTTTCAAATAAAAATTGATTCTAAGAAATATCAAAACTATAAAACTGCTCAATCTTATTTTACAGCATCTAAAAGCCATATACGCAGGTCTGCCAACAGACCAAATACCAATTAAACGTGTTCCCAGTTTGAGACTGGCTCCCAGCGTGTGGGTGATGCTGTTTTTTTCTGTTTTCCTCGTCGTTTGTCTGTTCGTCTTTGTTTTCGCCTGCTTCAGACTCAGAATACAACTCGCCTTCATCGATCAAAAGGAAAAAGTCGTTAGTATCAACTATAAAGGTTTTCGCCCATATATGCCCTTTAATATTTTTTTTATTTTTATTAAAACAGTTCAATTATTCAATCACTGTTGGATACCGTTTCCACTTTTTTTTAAATATAAATTATTATTACCCACTGCCCATGACAGTACTTGGTAGATTGCGAGCAGACGCAAAAATGGATGGTGGCGCGCGGTGGGGTAGAAAAAATGAAAAAAATTAAACACAGACTCAATGCTAACACTTCAAAAACCTCAGCTGGATCATTACTTAAAGGCAAACATATCTCCACAATCTCACCTTCCAAATTAACTCCAAGTGAAAACTTGAATCTTAATGAATTCTTCAAAATAAATGATTCTACAATAAAGAAAAACGTTCATAAAAACAAAAGAAATCCATCTGTTGAACCAACCGCTTCATGGGGCTTTTCCCATTTACCTTTCTCAGCACTCCCATCTACGGAACTTGACTCCGACGCAGAGCTAAGCAATGACACAGATCGGTCAGGATGGATTGTACCTCTAGACGAATTCGAAAGGTCTGTATTGACTGGAACTATTTCTTTCAAAGTTCCAAAAATGGTGGTGGATAAAAAACGTAGAAGCAAAAGAAATAAAAAAGAAAAAGATAATCGATCATTTTTCGTTGAAAACGTTTTCGAATCGAGAACTACAAGAAAGGTGCATTGAAAAATACTCGAATAGATTCACGAAATCTTTATATTTTTCATAATAACTCGAGCAAATTTGATTTTTAAAAATCTTTTTTTTTCAAATTTTTGAAATTATAATGAAAATAAACAATTAAATTGTATGCAGATTACTAAAAAACAAGGATTAAAATTAAATAAATACTTCAAACTAACATTTATTACAAATTGAAAGAGTAACTTTCAAAAAGAACAAGTTTTCTTAAACAAGATCCACGCATAAATTTGTTTCAGTTCTAATCTAATATTGTTGAAACCTTTTCAAGAGCACTTAAGATTATAAGTGTTTAAGGAATGCAATTATTCAAGAGGCGATTAATTTTAGCAGTCGATAAGATATAGTTAACTGTTTTTCGTTTCAAATATAAATGCTTCAGTGCAAAGCCTTCATAATGATTATTTAAAGGTAATGTCCAAATACTGGTCCAGCTCACTCGTTTCAATGTCGTCCAAATCATCAACTTTGAAATCCAAATTTTTCATACACCCACTATCACTCACTGGATTCGCTTCCACATTCAATTCCAGTCCTTCAGAAACATTAAATTTGTTAGAAATGCTCATTGAGACGTTTGAGTGATGCTCAGACTTTATGCCAGGGAATTCATCCATGGATTCAAGTTCTTGATACGCACTAGGCATTGGAGCAGAGTCGTAAACCAAAGAAAAAGTAGGTTCAGACACAATGTTCGATAGCTTGCTGATTGGTAGTGGTTTCTCAATAAGGTCAGTTCTGGACGTTTCTATGGAATAATCACCAACAAAGCAACATTGTAGATTGTCGGGAATTCCAAAATAGGTGTCAGCCTGGCTGGATGCTTGGAAGGCTTCAGAGCTTCTGAACTCACTATGAGAAGTCAAATAAGTGTCAAAAAACGAAGACTGGTGTTGAAATAGTGTTTGCTGATGGCTGTGAGAGTATGTTGAATTGAAAACGTTATGATAATGGTCGGAGAAAAGGTTTTCCATACGCAAGTTCTTGTTGCTGCTATCATATAGGCAATCGTTAGTGAAAGGCTGTTTGAGTTGGGTGGTGTAGCTTCGTTTTTGTGGGTAGTACGTTTGAGTACAAGTTGTACGATACTTGTTGTAGAATGGCGTGTTGGACAATTTGTTTGTTCCGTCGTTATGTAATTGGTTGTAGACATGGTGCTGTCGGTAGTTATCAGAAAATGAATCTAAAGCCAGTTTTGAAGACGAGGGTGAAGCAAGTGCTTGCGAGGTTTGATCTGCGGTTTCATTCACAAGGACAAAATCCCCCTTTTGATAATTTAATGTCTTCCATGCGTCGTTTGCTACAGTGCTCAAAGTTGGCTTTTCAAATTCATAAAAATTAAAAAAATTATTAAAGGTTTGACTGTTTAGATTGGTATTCTGGGCGATTCGTTCACTTCCACTCTTATCTTCCAAAACTTTCTTATATTCTTCGAATAAATGCGTTTTGACGTCATCAAGGTGATTGTAAATCACGTAGGGCTTGTTACACGAACTGAAAGTGACTGAATATGGATAGGAATATGAATCGAAAAAAGAAAAAGAAGATTTTTTGGCTAATTTTTTTGGGTGTTTCTTCCTGCGAGGCTTGTACTTGTACTCTGGATGGTCCGTCATTAACTTAAGTCTCAACCTCTCTGCTTCGTCAATGAAGGGACGTTTTTCAGACGAGGACAATTCCTTCCAGTTATTACCTGGAAAAAACATGAAAATAATAGGCATAAAAGTCTTTATCAAACTATTTAAAGTTGTAATTCGGTTAAACTTATTTTATTACACTGCTATATTGAAATAAATTAGGGTTTTTTAGTCCCTAATATTATCGAGCGCACAAAAAAATTGGAGTGTAAAAGTTTGAAAATGAAAAACAAAGTAAAAATATAGGGGTTTCATTAAGTATCCGAAGTTATGCAAGAATAATCTCACTCAAAGAAACTGATTATGGGAAAGATCTTACACTTGATAAACTTTCGAAGAGAATGAGTTCTATTGATAATCATTCTAGTGAGTGCGTATTGTTTCTAGCCGTAAAAAACAAACAATTCAGTGAAATAATATGGAAAAGTTTGAAAATAAGCTATATTAACTTAGAAAGAGTCCATTACATGTAAGCAACTTACCCAGAATTTTTGATAGGTTTGCATTGTGGACTTCTGGAAACTCTTCAGCCAGTCTTTTGCGCTCTTTCTTTGCCCACACCATGAATGCATTCATTGGCCGTCTGATTTTCACCTCTTCCTTCTTCGAGGGACTAGTGAAGAAAGATCTTTTGTCGGAAGAGTCACACGACAACGAACGTTTGAAGGCTCTTCTAACTTCACATTGTGGCCTAAATAAGTCATAATCAAAAGATTCCTGCTTGTTCGACTCGTTGTAGTCGTTGTATGAGAATACACTGTTAAGAGTGGAATTGGAAAGGTTTGGTAAAAGCTTTTCCCATTGAAAAAAAGCATGGCAGTCTAACGAATCCATTCTTGTTGAGTTGGTTTAAGTAGTTTAACTTTTCTTACTTTCAAGCTCCATTGAAATGCAATAAAATATGATACTTAAATTTTGAAATAAACTATTGGAAATCAAATATTGCATCCAAACGTTGGACAGAATTTTGAAAGGATGAGCTGGAGAGTGTAGTTCAGAAGTTTTCTATGAAAAATGAAGTTACTATCCGATGGCCGTTCAAGGTTAGTGAAGAAACTGAGAATTTGATCAGTAGTTTGGTCGGAATATCCAATGTTTGAGCTAAAATGTCTATGACGAAAAATTCAGTTTTTCAGCCAAAATCTCAAAAAAAAATTTATAAAATTTTTTTTTGTTCATTTCGTTTTCAAAATTGTGTTTTAAACCTCACCTGAGATGTGTAAGTATGAGATCTTACAACGTTATCTGAAAAATTTGATAAGGATATTCTTCGAAATGTTTGTATATAACATATTCACACACACACACACACACACACACACACACACACACACACACACACACACACACACACACACACACACACACACACACACACACACACACACACACACACACACACACACACACACACACACACACACACACACACACACACACACACACACACACACACACACACACACACACACACACACACACACACACACACACACACACACACACACACACACACACACACACACACACACACACACACACACACACACACACACACACACACACACACACACACACACACACACACACACACACACACACACACACACACACACACACACACACACACACACACACACACACACACACACACACACACACACACACACACACACACACACACACACACACACACACACACACACACACACACACACACACACACACACACACACACACACACAAACACACACACACACACACACACACACACACACACACACATACATTTAAAATTATATATACATACAGAATTATATGTATAAAGAGAATGATAAAAAAACACAAGCCTTCAGTTTTCAAAACGTAAACAAATAACAATATATGAAGTCAGTGATCATAGGCGACAGAGTTGATAAAAGATTTTTTTCAATTTTATATGGTTTCGTAGTTAAACTCTTTAAAGTTATTTTCAAGATGATGAATTATGAGTTATCAATATTTAGCACATAGAATTGAAAATACTCTTTTTACTATTTTTCTTGTATCGAATCTAGAAAAACGTTGGAATGGGTGAAAAACATGGCATATAATCAAAAGAGAAGAAAAAATTAAAATTTTTTAATGTCCTAAGAACTGTCGATTGTTTGTTACAGGAAATTAACAATTGACAATAGAATCAAACTGATAATTCTTAAAAAGGAAGAATTTAATCCCGGTTTATAATCACATCTAATAACTATTGGAAAATTTCCCATCAAATTAACCAAAACTGTAATGTTACAAGGAATCAATGAAATTCGAGAGTAAAATTGTCTATAGAATCAAATTAATGAACCTTAAAAGTTAAGACTTGAATCGCAACTTAAAACCACATGATACAACTATTGGAGAGTTTCATTCAGGTTATTTCTTCTTTTTTTCAGCCATTTTTCATATTCACAGAAAAGTAGGTCTGGATTCCAAAATTCCGAGCAATGCCTTTACAAAAATTACTTACAAGAGTGCATTTGTTAAATGTAGAAATATACTCTTGAAATTTGAATTATAAAAAAAAGATTTGACATTTTTTGCTTGTTTTGTCATGTTCTACTAGCTTAAAGTTCCGTAAATGCCGTTAGAGTTTGAGTTATTGTCTAATTTATTGATCAGAGCAGTTGAGCGCGTCTTTTAAAATTATATTCGAAGGCGCTTCCGGGGGAAACGAGTTCATTCGTTTTGGGCTGATGATGTGGGTCCTTCAAGGGTTGATGATCATAGCTCTTAATGAGCCATGATGCGCCCTTGTAATGGAACATAGTGAGACTGAGTTCCTTGAACCGTCAGTCACACTCTTGTTTCAAAACCTCAGTATTCAATGGCAGGACATAGTTGAGACGGTTGAAAGAGATGGTAAGAAATGTTGTGTGGATGGCCAGTAAGTAGAACATGCAATTTTGATTGTGGCCTCGAAGCTCCATGAAGCTAATGCCACTATAATAATATTCGTATTTGTATTGTATTGTATTGTATTGTATTGTACTGTATTGTCTTAGGCGTTCCAAAGCACCAGATTGTGAATCGCACATTTTACTCGTTTAAACCGGCCTAACTGAAAGTTACTTCTGTCTTATCTTTCAAAATCATTTTTCAGCGTTCGTTCCTTTAGGCTTTCTAGAAAACTGGTGTGCCACAAGGCAATGGCAATGAGCTGTAATGATTCAGAGGAATTTAATTTACCGTTTATCACTGTGGGCTACTAGATGACTAGGCCACTCTAGAACGGCGTCTGCTTTTTTACTTGAGTTGCCGCTTTTAAAACTCAAACCTGAGCTTACTCTTTCACACTTTGTAACTGACCATTATGCCACAGGCGCGGAGGTTTAAACTGAAAATTCCATTTTGATAAAACATTTCAGTGTTAGGTTTATATGATTTTGTCATTTGATTCAATTTAGAACAGAAGAGATGCTTTTATTAGCATATATCAAACAACGGCACAAGCACACATTTCAGATGTAACAAGCCACACAGGTGGAGACATGGGCCACCAAACTGAAAGTTTGAAGATTTCAGGTGTGTCTAGAACTCTAAAGTCAAAGTAACAAAAACGAAAAAGTGAAAAGTAAATATAAAATTGGGTGCGCGGAAACAGTGCGCGTTTTTACAAACGAGGACGATGATGGAACCGATTTTGATAAATGCTAAATGATTAATTATGATTTTGATTTTTCATAAATCATTTATTAAATCTTTGATTAAGAGATAATGGTACCTTCAATAAGTGATAACATATTTTATTTGTTCTTTATGGTTATTAATCAAGTTTGCTTGATCGGTTGGAAAGACCGACATCATGGTTTGGAATAAGTTCTAAGTTTGATATAACTATTAAAACTATTGGATTAGACAAAAAAATTGGAATAAAATATTATAAAAACTTTTTTCATATTGAAAAACATGAAGCAATCGATATATTTATCTGAAAATTCAAAAAAAAATTTCAAAGTTGATGTTGTTTGCGGAATGATATGATCAGTTAACAATCTGTTGCATTTTGAAAACAATCAACTCACACGGTATGAATAAATTTAAAAAATATAATAACTTTGAAAGTGGGAACGATAAAATATACTGGGTAACAATTGAAGTCAAATGAACAGTTCAAAAGGGTTCACTTCCACGTAGTTCGACGATAAAAATACACAGTATGCATAATTTTTTTTCAAATGTAGAGTTTTGATTCGTTTTTGGTTTGTTTGAATGACAGTTGTACAATGGATTATTTAATGATATGTTACAAGCAAAAAATTTAAGCAACTTAACGTTTCGATAAAAATGGTCAAAGCTACGTATAATGAAGAATGGTGACCCTCAAAAATGTTCGAAATAAAATTGCAAAAAATAATTTTTCGGTTTTCCGGAAAAATGTATATAATGATGAATAAATATTTTAAAAAATAAATAATAAATTTATGAATACATGAATAAAAAAAAAGAAATATTCGAATAAAAAAGATTAAATAAACAAAGAAATATAGGAATAAAAAAGAATAAATAAACAAAGAAATAATGAATGGATCATGATGGATGAATAAAGGATTTGGTAAAAAATGATTTATGAATAGATAACTGAACATTAAAACATATTTAATTAATAATAAATAGATAAATAAATTTCTAATTTATAAATGCATTAATTAATAAATGCATAAATAAATAAATTAATAAATAAATGAATAAATTATTAAAATAAAAAAATTAAATTTTTAAATTAATTAATAGTTAAAAAATGAATTTTGAAAAAAATTGATCAAGTTTCATATCAACTGATCAATGAATGTTTTCAAAATATTTAGACCTAGAGTTGTTTAAATGTTTACTTACAATACTTGCGTAACTGTGTGAAAATTAAAAATTTTCACTATTACATCTGTAACACCATCAGGCGCTAAAACTTGTTTCAAAATATAAATTTTTGAAAACAATAATGTTTTTTTCTACTTCATTTCCTAGTGAGAACATAAGCAAAGCTCAAATTAAGAGTCTTCACTTTCAACTGTGGGCAAGCTGCGAAGGAAAGAAGGAACAGTTGGTATTGGCTATGCAATTATTTTTATAAGAAAATTGAATCAATTCAACAACCTAAACATTACTCAAATAACAACTCGTCAAAAAAATTTACTTAAAAATAAAATTAAAATTAATTTCAGAAGTATTTTCACTTATTTTTGAAATTTTTATTAAAGGAATTTATAAAAACAAAAGTTTAAACTCACAGGTTGCAACTGGTTTTTCTTGCACGTAAGTCTTGAAATTTTTGAAGCTTGGAAAGTGAAGCCTCACTGGCAGAGAGTTGATTCTGAAGATTTTGAAGCTCTTCTTTGAATCATCCATACCACTCTTTTCAGCTTTTCCAAAAACACGATTAATCCCTTTTAGCGTGTCATTCCTAGCAAACTTTTTACTCTCAATATGCGAGCTTTCCGATGGCAAGGTTTCATTTGTCAGCTTAGTTTGCCATACTTTTGCATTGTACGCAACGTTGTAATTGTAATTTATTGATGGGTTTACGACTGTGACGGCCGGAGAAGCAATTAATGTTGTAGAATTCTCAATGCTTGCAAGTGAAATGTTTGAAGCCACACCGCTTTCTTGTTCAAGAGTGCATTTTTCGTTGAAATCATTTTTCTCAACATCTTTTTCAGCTATTTCAGTTTCAGAAATTTCTAATATCTTCTCACTTGGATTCTTTATAAACTCATCTTTTTCATTTTTTACTTCACAGTGCGAAACGACAACTTTTTCAATTTGAACGTTCGTTTCAATGGTATATGGCCTGTCTTTCACTATACGGGGCAAGCTTTCTCGTCGTGGCGGGCATGGATAATGGACTGAAGAGAGTTGCTTCACTTGGGAAGTTTCTTTCTCGGAAGGCTTGCCTAGAAAATCTTTTGTTTCCGTGATAGAAGTCAAGTAGGGTGTGTAGACCTGGCAAACAATTGAATATATAAAATGATAATATCTAAATAAAAATGAACATTAATTAAAATCATAGCTTATGCCTAATCACTATTTGTCAAAACTCGAATGTAGAAAGATTTAAAGTTCGTAGCACGAGAAAAGCCAGCCTGCAGACGATTACCTCTTTTGTTAGAAATGTGAGTTTTTCAAGATTAGCAAAATCCTCTTCGTTAATTTCTTCTTCTGAGTTTTCTCCATCCAGGTCATCTAAGTGCTTGTGGGATTCCTATTGAAGGGCATTCATATAATCAGCAGACCTTTGTCTAAATTTTATTCGATTAGAGGAATTCAAAAAAAATTTCAAATTTAATAACTAGTCTAAAAAAATTGATTTTGAAACCTTTTTTTGAAAAAGAATAAAAAATAGTTATATGAAAAAAAAGATAGCAAAGGTTGCACTGAAATCGGAAAAAGTCAACGACAACCTCGAGGTGTTTCATCAGCACAGCCACCACCACGTTCACCAGCACAAACTGCGCCATCAGGACGAAAATGACAAAGAACATAGGAGCAATGATGGTTGACACGCAACAGTTCTGAACACAATCGTAACTCGAGTCACAATCGTCTTTCAGCGCGTCCTTAAAGATGATAAAACCACGTCAGCTTACTTCGTCTTTCAAAACGTTCTTCAAACAAGAAGATAATTTTGTTGATTGATCATATGTTGTTTGTTTGTGTATTTGTGAAAGGAAAAGCTATAAATCAGTTTTTAATTCAATCCTCAATTTTTTTTTATTTTCCCAAGATGTTCTATTGGTTTCAAACTCATGACGGGCTAACGCTTTTCAAGAACATACGTTGTTGTATTTTAGTGTATTGTAAGAATCACACTTAAGTTGAATTTATACGTCAGTTTTTTTTTCGGTGATTAAAATGAATGTTAATAATTTTTTCATCCTAACAACCTTCATTATTCCATTCCAGTTGTCTCCAGTAGCGACTCTGAAGAGAGTGAGGAACGCCATGCCAAAGTTTCGGAAATGTGCATGTTTGTTGAGACCCTCGCAAGGATGAGCTATGGAACATTCTGTGGTGAGAATACGAATTTACTGAAAAATTATTTCAAAAGAAAACTAAACACAAAACAACCATCAATAAAAACCTACCGACTCTTCCAAACAGTTCAACACCGAGAGCCGCAAAGATGAAGAAAAGGAGGAAAAAGAGGAGGCCCAGATTTCCGACCTCAGGCAGCGCCTGCATCACCGTGTCCAACAGGGCTCTGACCGCTTTTGCCATTTTCAACAGTTTCAAAACTTTTTGTGATAAATGGAAGTTTTGTTTTAGTAAAAAAGTTTTTTTACCATTATTATTTTTCATTGTTTTTGCTGTCTTTGAAACCAGTCTCAGTGTTTTCAAGTATGTTAGAAATAACTCACTGACTGCGAACTATACACATATCATTAAATATCTTATAAACAAAAAATGATTGGTTCTTATCAAAAAATAAATTTTAAACAGGAAGCGTTGTCAATTTCGAATTAATGAACGTATGAAAATGATGAAGTAGAAGCTAGCAGGTTCACAGTGTAAAATCATTTTGAGTATAGTGCTGGCCAAACTAACAAAAGATATTTTTTTATGCAAGTTGCAATCAAGCTAAGTATGAACTGAAAAAAAGACAAAAAAATTGTGAGAATAAAACTATTTATTTAATTTGCAAAAAATGTGGTCTTTTTTGAATGTTCATCAAATTAGAAATGAAGTGAACAAAATCAAACAGTCATTTCTACTACTTTATTTTCTGTTTTCTTACCTCTGGCAATTCTAAGCACGCGCATGACTCTAATGATGGTAGGGTTGATAGGCATGAATTTTGACTCAGCTTCTTCGAGGCCGATGCCTGCTACTGACAAGATCACTATGATCATATCCAGCTGGTTCCAGCTGGAAGGACGATGGATGAGAAGTGTTTATTTATTATGCATTTGCCTTTGCGTACTCAGACTTTTTAAGTAAGTTAGAAGCACCTGAGCCTATTCTATGCATGTTTTCTTTTTCTTTATATTGGATGTTTTTTTTATTTTTTCATTAAATTATAGTTTTTTTTATTTTATTATCAGGTGTATGTGTAGTTTCCTGCTCACATTCTGCTTAAACATACATCCTATACGAAATCCAATTTCCAGCTACTTTTTAGTAAGCTACAACATTAGTACGTCACAAACAAAACGACACACAGTTAGAGATTCCTGACTAACCGATCTTTTAGATAACGGAACAGACCCAAACTAATGATTTTTGCGATTGCCTCAATGATGAAAACTGACGTAAAGAAGTAATTGAAGCACTTGAGAGCAAAATACAATTCCTGTAAAGGTTCAATGACTACATTACAATTTTTATACACACACACACGCACACAGACACACACACACACACACACACACACACACACACACACACACACACACACACACACACACACTCACACACAAACACACACACACACACACACACACACACACACACACACACACACACACACACACACACACACACACACACACACACACACACACACATACACACACACACACACACACACACACACACACACACACACACACACTCACACAAACACACACACACACACGCGCGCGCGCGCACACAAACACACACACACCCACACAAACACACACTTTACCTTGGGCATCATATAATACTCCAAGGCCATCATGATGACATTAAGACCAATGACACCCGCATTCACCAAGTCGAAGTATTTGCTGTTGATGAAGGTGTGTAGGAACATCCGGGCCTTTGAATACCTGC
>OX387247.1:4441082-4446082 GCA_947562095.1 Branchellion lobata | reverse complement strand
ATTTAATTAAAAAAGTGTAATTAACTAATTTTTTTCAATTCTTTATGTTTTGAATTAAATATGAATTTTAAAAAATAAGCAAATCAAAAAAATTAATTTAGATTTCTAAAAGTCAAGAAACGACGATTTAAGTCTGATTGTATCACTGAATGGCTTGATACGGAGCATGCCTTGTGTATCGTGCCGAGGCTTTGTATTAGATTTGTTTAAGCCTTATGGATGCCTTCTTTATCCTGGAGAACTCTTATAAAACGATTTTTTTCAAATGAACAGTTGAAAATTCATACATAAAATAAAAATAAGAACGAAATCACTGCTTCAAGTTCAAAGTCATTGAGCCCCTAGACAAAATGTGTTGAATTATGAATCCGCGCGCTCTACTTTATTTTTCAAGAATGACTTGACTGTATCTTCTCACTCAAAAGCCTTTTGCTAAAGATAAAATGAAATCTTTTTTGTAAATTCATTTTTTTAGTTACTTAGTCTTCTGAGCTATCACAATAAAGCATTTTCATTAGAAATAGGAGCTTTCAATAGTGATTTTGGAACATTTTCAAAATGGTTTTAAAAAAAAGTTCAAGAACAAATGATTTATGGTGCAATTGGTGATGAGTTTTGAAATTAAAAAAAACTATGAAAAAGAACTTGCGCATTATAAAATTTTTAGACCTAAAAGCTGTCTAGGTGGCAAAAACTGATCATTACACCATCAAAAATTCTCCTAACAATAAATTCTTGTGCCAAATTCAAAACTCTAACTCACTGATTGTGTCAACTTAGTTGAGAATTGACAAAATTCAGTAACATCTCAAAAACTGAACTCACCATTCTCACAACTACTCAAATAATTCTCGAATGCATAAACTTTTCAAATGACTCTTCTTCCATAAATATAAGCGACACACTCAAAAGGCTTGGCGTCACCCTTAGTGCCAAACTATCCTTTGTTTCGCACATGACGTCTGTCCTTCGTTCCTGTAACTATCATTCTTGTGCCATCTCTCACATTCGTCCATTCTTCACAACTGACTTGGCCCGAATTCTTCCTCGCTGTTCAGTCATCAGTACGTTGGACTGCTGCAACTTCATGTTGTACAACATAGCACAACGTGAACAAACACGTATACAGCGAATAATAAACAAAGCAGAAAAGGTCGCACCAAACATTAACACGCTTGACCACTGCCTTCATCATTCTTCAAAAAGCTATCTAGCTCAACTTCATTGACTTCCAATGCAATCAAAAATAATTCCCGATATTGCGTTATTGTCTCTTAAATCTCTGTCAGTCTCTACACTAACGTTTTTATGTAACCTCACCCAACAAAAAACAAAACATCAAAATACTTCGGGCTTCAACGGACTCACTCCTTAAGCAACAATCTACTAAAAATAACAACTCCAAACGTGCTCTCAGAAACTCCTTTTGTGTTGTCTGGAATCCAGCCACCAAATATAAGAATTTGTTTTCCATTTTTTCTAACTCTAAACTTGAAACAAATTTCTTCTTACTAGCTCATACTCTTTGGGGCCTGCTTGTTTCAATGACTGAATGGAAGCGCTTCAGTGACTTTCTTTGGCACTTTACAACTTCTATTTATTATGCTTATCAATAATAAAAATGAAATAATAATTATTATTTTTTATTTATTTATATTTTTGAAATTCTCATTACCATTATGCTCCTTTTAACGTTAATAATTTCTCACCACTTCAAAATCCCACAAAAAGGCCAACGAACCATGTTGCATTTGAATAAGTTGCTGTCGTCATCTGAGCTTTCTTCCTCGTTTATCTGCCTTTTTGATGACGTGAAGAGCCCATTCTTGAGAGACTGACTGCTCTGGGAGAAGCTGTTAGATCGCAACGCTCTGGATGAAGCTGCAAGGTTGGAATATCATATGCCGCGATCTTTCAATTGAAGCCTCAAAATGGTCATTTTATCGGAGCTAAATTTGGGTATGATTGAGGTTATTGTTTTTATAGCAAATGAAATTAAAGAAGTTATTTTCAAAGTTCAAAGTTGTTGAAAATAAGCTTGAATGCTTTCAAAAAAATTATTTAAAAGTTAAAAACAAACATCCGTTTGTGCTTTGCTACCGTCAAGCTGGTCATTAAAGGTTTTACAATTTATTGCAGGTCAAATTGAAAAGAAAAGTCATCATTCTATGTGAAATAAATTTAACGAGTTTAAAAGTAAAAAATTGAAATACATGCATTTACATGAAGTATATATATTCGGCTATTCTGAGTAAATACGTCTTTTTGAAGAAACATTAATCGAAATTGAAAATAAATCAAATGCAGCATACTTCAATGAACCTTTTGTTTACCTTTATAATTTTTTTTGTAAGGTTTGAAGGCAGGAAGACTATCGAAAGCATAAGTGTGTCTTCGGTGAATGCTCATGAGTTTTTGCTCGAGTGCTGTTGTTCTGTAAAGAGGCCTTATGCCAGAAGCCTTTTGTTCCGCCTGGAGGTGTTTCGCAGCGTAGTTACAAAGTGCCTGTTGCGGCTTCTGTTGTATTTTTATTGTCTTTTGTTGGTTCAGCGGAACTTTCGGAACGGCGTGTTGATCATAAATTCGTGGGGTAGGTCCAACTTCGGTGTTAAATGAAATGGTCTTGCCTTCTTCAAACCAACTTTTTTCTTTCTTCTTCAAAGCTTCGTTTGATGTAGAGCTTCTGAAAAATATGTTCTTCACTTGAAATTTTTATAAAACAATTTTTATAAACAATTTTTAAAAACAATTTTTATATTGATTTATTCAACTCAAATTTTAATAACAATCTCCAAATCAAATGATAAAAAAAGAAAATACTTCAGAGTAAAATCATTTTCGTCCTCTGTTTGTTTCTCATTTTCACTTGCAGCACTTTTCCCATCATTATTATACTCTGCCACATCTTTCGAACGTCTCAATTCAGGAAATCGACTTTTTTCGGAACTGAAAATCCTGCCTTTCACAAAATGTTTCTTGCTTTCCATTTTTTCCTTTCACGAAAGGTATGTATTTAAATAAGGTACGCATATGTTAGCGTTAGTGACATAATTTGATTTGTGATGAAAAAATACATCAGTTTATGGTTAAGCACAACTGGAAATATGTCTGCTTCCATAATGCCAAGCTGGAAGCTATCTTTGAAACACCCGCAAACATTAGATGTTGCGAAAGTAAAATACGTTTATTGGAGCGTCCGTGACTGAACAAAATTTATTGCATTCTTTTTAAAATAAATAGCTTCACGAATGGAATTTTTATCGAATCAATAAAAAAAGTCCAACCACAATTAAATTTCCATGTAAGACTCCGTGATAGGGGTCTTTGTAATCATTTCGAAGATGTAATTTTTCAACACTAAGGGAATTCTCTTTGCTAATGATAGGGAAGTTGCCATGTGAATAGTTGGTGGAAAGACTTGGAGAGCTGAGAGGAGTTGCGTGGGTGTGGATTATGACCGGAAGGTTTTTTAAAGTGCCCGTAACAAGCGGTTTGAAAATTTGTTGGGTGGTAGGTGTCGATGGGCTATTGAGTAAATCTGAAAGGTGGCAGGTAATTTCTTTATGTGATGCGCAGAGCTATTAAACAGTAAATTGTTGTGAAAATATTTTCCAAAGGTTTTTTTCCAAAATAATTCACGAAAATTTCAACTTAATTATCACAAAAAAAAACATTTTTTATTAAATTTTTAAAATATTCAAAATCTTTTAAACACTGGAGTATCTTTTAAAAATATTCATCATCATTAAAACAAGAAAATGCCTATTCACGTTGGCACCTTTGTCTGATGAATCAGCCAGTTCTTCCTCCCGCTTTTCCTTCTTCGTCTTGCTCTTATTCAGGTCGTTTAAGGCGGCCTTTATCATTGAGTCTTCCTTCATTCGTTCTTCCCCCTGGCCAGAAAAAGATTCTCGTTAAAGTCAATCTATAAGACCGCCGTTTATAAGACTATTATATACATATTCAAATGTCTGAATTTCTATCATTTTTTCATTTGGATTTAAATACAAAAAATATATCTGGAGTCAGAATAAGTATAATTTTCAGACGAGCTTTTTTTAAACACTTCTTACTCTTTGTCTAAATAGCAATTTCTATTTTTTTTAAATTAATTTTCATGTTACCGTGTCACGTCCAAGTCCGCCATAATTCTCAATCGGTGGACGTTCTCAGTATATTCTCATTGTTTTTTTTTTATAAATTCAAAATAAGAAACTCAGTTTGAATATGTTTTAAAATGTTTGATTAAAAAAATAAATATTGAAAGCAGCTTCTTATTTCTTAAAGCCGCATTGTTTAATTTTATCAAAGGTTTTTAAATGCTTCAAAATGTGGGGAGAAACCTATAAATTTTCAACTTGCAAACTAATTAATTTTTTTTGAATAAGGCCCATACATTCCTTCAAAAGGATTAGGCATTTGTGTTCGAAAATAAATATCCATTTTTGAAATTTTCAGAAATGGCAAATGCGTTGAGCCTTTGAATCACAAAGCGTAAATAACTTTTTTAATCTAACAAAGAAACCTAATAAAAGTGTCATAAAATGAAATGATAAAGATTTTAATGAATCTAGTGTAGTACGAAGCCACACCAAGACATCCTTGGGCCAATAAACAATAAACTTTGAGAAATTAACTTGACTTCAGCGGCATGGATAGCCACACGTCCTTAATTAAAAATATGTTTAGATAGTTGTTTTAAATGATACCATTCCATTAACGGGATTTTCCTACCAAAAATCCATTAAAACCTCACTAAATACAACCGACAAAAACTCTATCACATATCTACCATTTCATCAAATACCTTAATTTGCTATCAATCTGCTTTTTCAAACCAACAACCAACCACTCCAACCCATCAAATTACGACTCTGAATTTACAAACAAGCATTTCAGCCCAATAAGCAACCTCTTGAAATCATCATCCCATTCCTTCAACCAAACAACTTATCATTATAATCTACCCACCTCAGCGGAAAATCCTTCCACAAGGATGG
>OX387247.1:4353582-4438582 GCA_947562095.1 Branchellion lobata | reverse complement strand
CAAAGTTGACTAATTGTGAACGGTTATAAAGCCTTCAAGGCATTAAAACACGCTTTGAAAGTAATTTTTCGCCTCACGTTTTGTTTATAGCTTCGAAAATAGTTCAAACACTCTTTGAAAACCTTAAAAAATATTACCGTTTTTAAAATGGCTGAATTATTTTTAAAATTGAACTATTTGAATAGGAGCTCAAATTAATTTGTCCATTTTTCCGAAATTTCAAATAATTTAACAGCTTTCTACACTGTAAACCTATTTTTATTTTTTTCATTTCAGGAGATTGGATTGGCTAAACTCAATTTTGAAGTGCGTCTTTATAGGATTTAGAGCTTTGCCAATTTTTAAAAAAAAACCTTTATGAGTTGCTGAAAATACTCATTGTTACCATTTCTATGAAATCACGAAACATATTTTTGTGAATTCTGAATGAAAAACCGTTCAAAAAGTGAAAATTCATATAAAATAACTAAATAATTTGGTTTTCGCAAACCAGAGAAAAAATGTTAATAACGTCGGATTGAGGTAACGACCGGTAATATTTCTTGAGATATTTATGTAATTTGCCTCTTCGCCAGCATCAAAACAATTTTTCAAAAATTTTGTTTACAAATAACTCCAAAACTTTACTCTTTTTATCTGATGCTCATCATTTTTTTTCCTTGTATGTACCAACCTATCCCACTCTTCATCGAACCGTTGAGAAGCCGACAAAGTCAATGTAATCAGTTGCAAGAGGCATCAAAAAGCATACCTGATGACAACGATGAAGCCATCAAAGGCGTTGAATCCATCCTTGAGGTATTCGAAAAAGCCGTATGCTGCCAGTTTCAGAAGCATCTCGATGCCAAACAGGAACGCAAAGAAGATGTTGCAGTTCTCTAAGATGGATGTGAAGCTGGCTGGCTGTGATGGCGTGGAAGATTGATATAGAGGTGAATAGATGGGCGGACGGGAGTTTGGATAGGTGGTTAGATCCAGGAATTAATGAGTGGATGGATAGATGGATGAATGGATAGATGAATGAATGAATAGTTGGATGAGTCACTGGATAAATGGATAGTTGGATAAATGGTTAGATGAATGGATAACTAAATAAACGCGTGAATGGCTGAATAGATGGTAGGATGGATGGTTGGAAAAAGTTGGGTAGAATGTTGGATGGATTGTTGGATAGATGATTGGATGAGTTTTTGATCGGGTTGTTGAATGGGTTGTTGGATGGGTTGTTGGATGGGTTGTTGGATGGGTTGTTGGATGGGTTGTTGAATGGATTGTTGGATGGGTTGTTGGATGGGTTGTTGGATGGGTTGTTGGATGGGTTGTTGGATGGGTTGTTGGATGGGTTGTTGGATGGGTTGTTGGATGGGTTGTTGGATGGGTTGTTGGATGGATTGTAGGGTAGAGGATTGGGTGGGGATTTGAAAAAGTGGTTGGATGGGTGGTTAAATAGACGGTTGGATGGATGAATGAATGCTTAGATAAGTGGATAGTTGAATGGATGATAGTAGGGTAGTTAACCGAATGGATGACTAGATAGATGGTTATAAAGATGTGTGGTTGGATAGATTGTTGAATGAATGGTTGGATGGACGGATGATATGGCTGAACAAATTGGTTAATCAATCACTTCGAAATTTAATATTTCGTTGACGAATGGTTTGTTTAGTCTTTCAAAAACCATTTTTAGGAACGCCTGGTAAATTGCATCGGAAAATGCATAATAGAAAGCAAATGGCATTCAATTATAGATAACGGTGATTCATGCTTCTAATTGACTTGAGTCTGATTGAACGTTGAATATGACCAAAAATAAACTACAAGACTTGTACACTTATCGGAAAGACTCAAAATATATATAAATTGCGAACGCCATAATCCGCACGTGTAAATAAATTGTTTTCTCAATTGTTGTCTCTTAACGTTTGGAACATTATTTTATCTTTCGTTTGAGTGTATTTCATATCTGTGTTCCGTAGAATCGTTTTGACTATAAATATCCAATGAATCAAATATCGTATTTTGGGAGGAATATAATTTTTCAGAAAAAAATATTTTTATGTTTAAATTGAAAATTGATTGTTTTTTAACTGTTTAATTTCTATATAAACAATTAACGTATAAAAATAAAGCTAAAGCGCTCCCGGAGAAACGGCTCCACTCGCTGCTGGGTTACTAGGTGACTTCCACTCTGAATGGCGTCTGTTCCTCACTTGAGTGCCGTTTTTGAAACTCAAACCTGAGCTCACTCGTTCACGCTTTATAGCAAATTATGCCACGGGCACATACATGTTACGAAATAAATTAATTAAAAAAATAAAATAATAGAAAAATAATAAAATAAAAAACCCCATAATGTTACAATAAATCTAAATGTAAACTAAGGGTAAAATTGAATATAAAATTAAATTAATAAACTTTGAACAGCTAGATGAGAAATAGCTTACAATCGTATCAAATATTCATAAAAACGTTTCAAATTGGAGGAAATGTTACAAAATATTGAAAAAATCTCATTTGGAAAGCGAAGTAAAATATACTAAAACTGTAATGTTGAAAAAACTTGGAAGTCTAAATTAAAAGCAAAATTGACCATAAACTCAAGTTTATAAACTTTGAAAAATTTTAATTAAACCATAGCTTACAATCACTTGAAGCAACTATTGAACAAAATTTTGATGTTACAAGAATTTCCACAAAGAATGGCAAGAAAACAAAAATTGAAAACACAGTTAAACCAAATATCAAAGATACAACAATGCTAAAATTTCAATTAAATCGAAAAACCTTAATGATAAAATTAGATACTTGCTCCTCAGTTGAATTTCAAGAGACTTTTATTATCTTGGTTCGGCGGCGTATCGAAAAGAAGACTGTAGTTACAATGGCGAATGATTAAGGACGCCTTATTGAAGCAAGATTGAACATCAATCAAAGTAATGACCGCCCAGGCAATGAAATATTCATGCGCTTTCTCTTGCAACCTTAAATCTAAAATCTTATTTTTCTCGTTAACTACCATAATCACCCGTGAGAGTTACTGCAATGGAAATGATAAAAAGCATATATAACTTATATTCTCACCTACTGGTTCTGATCATTCGATGTTGCCGAAGCGAAGGGTTTACTAGCAAGGTCTTAGCAAAGCCCTATTTTTTCTAGTTACTTTACTGGCATAAATTGACTGTCGCAGTTTCACTGAACCTTCAGAAAGTTGTGAAGTATTGCTTGAAGAACAAACCTTGCATGAAACTGTCGTATAGAGGCAGTCTGAATATAAAATAAATTTTTGTTCTTGTATTAGTCCCACCTGATTTATCATTTTCTTTTTCATTCTAATTTCGAACCTAACCACAATCCCTTCGTAATTAGCATGGTGCAGTTTAAAATGAAATGACACGTTGAACTTTAATATAGATTTTTACTAAAATAAGTTGAATATTTGGTATAGTGTTCCTTCCATTACAATGCACAGGCTTTTCATTTCATGGGCTTTGTGAATAATTTATGAATGGATGGTTTCTAAAAAATGAATTGTAAAATAAAATTTGATAAAGGTTTAAATTCAATGAGAAATTTTTGACATTTTGAATTAACTATTTTTGCATCAATTCCATTCATAACATACCTGGTTGTGGTATTCGATTCCCATGCTGATGGAGTTTATAAGAATGGCTAGCAGAATACCTCTCTGGAAATACTTCGAATCGACCAACCTCCTCAAACTTAATTGACATCTTCTCAAAAAGCCTTAAAAAATCACATAAGATTTTGAAATAACTTGAAAAGTTTATTTTCCTGTGATTAACTCAACAGAAACTTTAACGCACATTTTTTTAATCACTACTTCAAATACTCAAACTGAGATGAAATTTCGAGATTTGTGTATATAAAATAATAAATTTTTACCTAAAATTCTTTTATGTCTCTTGAAAATGTTGAAGATTCGATATACAATAGGAGAATGCTTGCGCTCTCTCTTACTCAAAGAGTCTCTTTCGGAACTTTTATCAGCCACTGAAACTTTAATTGTTTGGAACTTTAGTCAATTCTTTGAAATAATGAATGAATGAATGAATGAATGTACACTTTTTTATAGCGCACAGTTCGCAAACTAGGTTGCCTCAAAAGCACTAAAAGATTGTTTAAATGGAAAAATATTGAAATTAATGAAAATATTTTGTATTTTTTTTAAACGACAAACGATTCAATGGTCAAACATTACTTTCATAAAGATTTCGTTTTTAAGAGTAAAGTAAAATGTATCACCTTTCCTTTTTGGTAGATAACCTTGAACGGAGGTAAGTTGGAGAGCAGTGCAACGTTCGAAAGAGGAGTGAGGTTTTTCGGTGGTGTGGAAATGAAATGGGCTTTCTTTGAATTGGATACTTTGGAACTTATTGTGGGCATGAAGAGACTTGAAGTGATGTTTAAAGGGAACAATCAAAAATGAATTTTTAGCAGTTTTTGAAAGCGATTCAGTTGTTGGTGATGATTTAAAGGTTGGTTCAAATTGAAAGTCTGAAAAAACAATAGAATCATTCGGCAATTTTGCTAGTTCACACTTTGAAAAACGCTTCGCAAAATCATCCAGAGATGAAAATAATCGACGTGGCATTGATAAAGAGTGGCATTTTGGGAATTTTTCTGGCACAGGTAAAGACTCTGAATTAGCTATTCGATGGGGAGGTCGCAAAGAGAGTATATTTTTCCTTTTAAGACTTGAATGTTTTGTTGGAGTGTTCACTTCTGAAACCTCAGGACTCGCCCTAGGAGCTTTTCTTGACTCCCAATCATCCTGCGGAGGTTATTTATTTCATTTTGAAAATAATCTCAATACTTTACATTTTTCTGTATTCAAAATGAATAACATTGAAATAAAAAATTCGAAACCCACATCTAGACTGAGTTTTGATTGATAGTAGGCCTGAAAGAAAGTGTGTAGAGGTGTTTGATTGTGAATCACTTGAGATCTTGATTGTAAAGACGTAAAATTTGTTGAATCAACAACTCCTTTGTTGAGTCTCAAACCAAATCCTCTGTAACATTTGCTTTTCAGCTTAGGTAATGCCACGTGTTCGTTGGTTTTGTTGTCTTTGGTCATCAATTCTTGTTCCATGCTACTTTCTCCGTCCAATAACGAACGAGATTTCTTGATGTTTTCCCGATTTTTCCAAAAACCAAACGAACGAATGAAATTTTTGTATGAATTGCTTATGATGGTATCCCTGTTAAGTTTTCTTTTCTCTGATAATTTGTTTAAATGCTTTTTTACTGGTTTTACTATTGACCTCTTTGACATATTGCGAGTCTTGCGAAAGGTTTTCCGCAGAAAATGTCCGATGCATCCAATCAACTGTGGAAGTAGTTTTTAATAAAAATTTTGAGAAAAAAAGTTTAATTTGCTCATTTTTTTAAATTTTCAACGTTTTAATGATAAACAAAAAAACTGAAATATCAAAAAAATCTTTTAGAGACATCATAAAAATTTGGCATGTTTGAGAATCTCCGACCCCATCATTAATCACCTAGAAATTGCAAATCACTAAAAGCAACTAGTACCTGTAAATAGCATCCGATGGGCTCGTTGTCGTTGTCTTCTTCACTACTGCTGCTGTTGCTCGACCTTTGGTACATCCTCTCTTCCATCATCTTTTCCGTTTCTCGTTTTTTCGTCTCTGCAAACTGAGTCGCTATGACCACCAAACAGAGGTTGATCATAAAGAAGGCCCCTACCTTCAAGACGATGATTTCAGAACCGATTATTTATGGTTTTGTGGTTAGTTTTTTTATTAATAATACAATGAGAGTAAGTGTAACTTTAGAAAAATTATTAAAATTTTTATGGTGTTTTTGTTCCGAGGAATGTTTTGAAAAAATAATTAAACATTTTGAAAAAATAAATTAATTTCATTAATTTTCTGGAAAGCTTTTCCAATTTAAAATTTAAGTTTTTCACACACAGCAATATTTCAAAGAATAAGTCGAGAAAACAAAGAAAAAACTGTCCAAAATAAAACATTACAGAAATAATTTTAAAAATGCCAAAAAATCAATGATTCAACAAATAAAGCTGCACCTGTGGCATACTGGTTAGAGGGCTCATCTATAAAGCGTGAGGCTCAGAGTTCGATTCCCGGCTAAACTCAAGTTTGTATTTAAAAAATGGCAATTTAGTGAAAAATGATTTGTTCATGGAAACTACAAAAGTCCTGTTAAAAATTTAAAAAAACTATTGAAGACAAGATCCAGAAACACCTAAATGATTTTATTGTTTTGCAAAAGTATAGAATGAGCAACTGTATCAAAGATTAAAAAAAAGACTGCCAATTTGAACGAAAGTATAGAATCAGTATCGATATCAAAAACAGATGATTCAGTGCTATGGAAAAGATGGAATGCAGTCAAGAAGGAAGAAGATAATGAGTTCCAAAGAAATATAAAAGTTCTTAATTTACCTTCTACCTTGACTAATCCACCAAAATTTATGTTTTGTAAAAAAATTCCAAAAATTAGAGTTTGCGATGACTAATTTCATGGACCTTTGCCTTGAAACAACTTTCGATAATAACAATATAAAAAATACAATATAAAAATAGATATAGTCAGAGTGGCTTACGATTAATAAGACGTTTTTAAACCATTGTAAGTAGCCTAAACGAAAAAAATGTCAGTTTAAATATCTACAAACATCGTTTATTCTCGTTTTTTCAAACGGCTATATTATTAAACTATACAAGAATGATTCTGATAAAATTGCGCGATTTAATTATTCATAATCCTATTTTAAAAAGTTTTCTATTTAGAGTATTCAAAATGCGGCGCCACCTTGTGAAGCGGCTTTTGAAAAATTATTCGGCAAATAATTTGGTTTAGCCTAATTTTTTTTATATATTTTTTTTGTAATTAGTTATTAATTGTAATTTTTTCGATCTAACAAAAATATTTTTTCATTCTAGTATGATTACGTTAGATCGTCTTTTTCAGAAACGACGTAGTTTTTTTTTAAATATAGTTGATCGTATAATTTTTATTTGCTACAAAAAAGTTGGTAGCATTTATTCAAAGTTTGTTATTGAAATGGTAAGTCTTTTTATACAATAAGCCCGATGTGGTTTTGTCTCTGGAAACCCGATTAGCAATAAATTGTCTTGGGATCGGCCTAAATCGGAAGAAGTGGCACTAGCGATGAAAAAAAACATATAAGAATGTCGAAAAATGATGAGTCATCACAATGAAAATCGTCATAAACCGATTCCACTGGTCTCAAAATGCCATCAAGCTTAGAGAACTGGATTTCCAATGAGTTAAATAAGTTTCAAATTTTGAGGCTGCTTAACAAGTAAGTGGAACATGTGCTGTTATCATTTTAAGACCACAAAATAGATACGATGTTCATGGCAGAAACATGGCATGACCTTGAGCCAATCAGCATAAGTAATAAAAAGAAGAATTTTGATTTTGAGTGTTTTCAATTTTCACTTGAAGCGGCTCGACAGCACAAATGCACAAACACTTAAGCATATTGAGGTTCCATAAATTTGACTCGTACACAAACCAGCCCACCCAAAAACCAAAAAGGATGGTTTAATGCAAAAACATCCAAAAAGAATGTCCACATTGACTTATTGTTAGTGACATTTCTGATCACAAGCTGCTTGTGTACGGGTGTGAGATGCTCAAGCCACCTCCCATCTATTGATAGGGCCGAATTAGACGTTGGAAATTGACCTTTGAATTTAGACTTTTTTTTCAAAAGTAAAGATATCCGCTTTTAGTTGCTATACGTTTCAATGTGGACTCCATTGTTGAACTTTATAATTCCAACCTGTAAGAGATTTTCAAAAAGATAATTGCTGTTAAGATGAGAGACCTTCTGATCCATGGTTTGATCAAGAACTTCGTACGTAAATGTTTAAAAAAACTATAAAGAATTCAAATAAAAACCAAAAATGAGAATAACTTTGCTGTGTGGCTAGGTCACAAGAAACTCCACATATGAGTGTGTAAACGAATTATTAGTGTTATAATGAACTTATTGATTCAAAGAACAAAAAGGATCACAGTTGGGGCCACATTAATAGTATCTCTGGTCGAGGAAAAAAATCTTTTGCTGAAGAAATTCAGCCTGTTGAATTCGGAAAAAAAAGACTGAGATTAGCTAAGTTAAGGATGTTGTTCCAAATGAACACATGTTTAAATCATTTGAAATAAGAAGGGTCAATGTCAGCGGATCTATGTTGTAAAACAACCTGCTTAACAGTTTGGAATTTTCAAGTTCACCAAAATCCTTTTGTCAATCTTTGAAAACCCACCTTAACAATGAATCTTCTAATTCTTTCAAAAATTATTTTTTTAATTCTTTATTTTTCTTTATTGTTTATGAGTTATTTTTTTTAATACCGTGATTTTAATAATAATAGTATGTTTTAGTGCCCTCAAAACTATACGGGTTAATGTCACTATAATTATGTTTGTTTGTATTGTATTGTATTTTTATAAAACGAATATATTTATGCCGTTGTAACTATGTTGTATACACTAACCCAAAGTAGGCTAGGTTGTTTGTATACACATCTCACTAGTAATTAAATCAAGTTTAATTAAAAATACTAAACTATTTTTACATCAAAAACTGTTTACAACCCTTCAAAGTATACAAAATAAGTTTTTTTCCTTTCTTTACTGCTCATCGCCCCTGTCTTGTGGCTTACCAGCTTTCTAAAAAGGCTAAGAAAATAAACACTGAAAAAAAAGATTTTCTCTGAAAAATGAGGCAGAAAATACTATAATTTCAAGTTCGTTTCAATGGATGGAACTGCAGTTCACAATCTGGTACTCTGAAACGCTTAGGGCAAACTCAAGTATTCCTACATGTTGGCTATTCGCTACGTTTTCGACCCTTCCTCACGACCATTTCGACTCTGTCCTGCCGTTGAATACTAAAGTTTAAAAAGTAAAGAATAAAAATGATGATTCGCGAAACTTTGTTTCGCTTTAATCCAATTAACGCGTGGTTTATAGCTCTCAGAGAGCCGTGACCATTTTCAGTTCTGAAGGCTTGCATCATTATAAGTCAGCCACCAGAACTCAAACTTACATTCCTTTTAACTATTCAACCACTCCAGTATAACACATTTTATCCGAATGTTTGTTATTGAACCAATCCCAGTTTTATTATTGTCCAACAACCCGTTAGAAACGGACTTAAACCCTTTCTCAGTGCTTAATTGTTTTATTTGCGTATCATCTTGTGGAATAAGCTAAAACGACAGAAAGTCCGTTCTGTTTTCGAAATGGCCTCATCATGTTGTCACATAATGACATAACATCTCTCAATAATCTTTTGATGTTTCTTTTCTGTTTTATCGTTTCCTTTCTCGTCTCTGGCTTTTCTTTCATAATTTCCACATAAAGTTACAACCTTAATATGCAAAAGCTTTAACTCTTATCAAAGTTTTTTTTCAAATGAAGTTTCCGTATTTTCCTTGTTTTGCACGACATTCATTCCAGCTTAAAACCAAAGTGTGATAATTATTTTCGGAAAGATCATTGTTTTCTTGTTTTCACTGATCTTTTTGAATTCCTTCAAGATTAATATACATTTCATCTGGAAATACGAACTTCAAACTTTTAATAAAAGTGAAATTCAAATTTTTAGAAATTTTTTTTAATAAAAATGCCAGAATTTTTATTTATCAAATTCTTATTAAATTAAGGCACTTTTGCATACTCAATCATGAAAAAAACTTTTTAAAGTTTTTTTAAATTTTTTTTTTTGATATCCCTCAAGTTTGAGCATCTCAACCTCAACTGTAATTCAATGATAATACAGCACAACCTGAAAAACTTTCAATTTCATGACCCATCCAAGCCAAGTGTTGCCTATACACAAAACTAACAACATTGACGCAGTATCAATGTAAATACTTTGAAATTGTTTTTTTATTTCATCAGTTTTTTCAAATACTTTCGTAATAAAAAAAAATTTCAATAAAATATTCAAAACTTGATACACACGGAAATAATCAGACATTGAAACCTTTCAAGCGTCAAGAAAACAGCACAGTGATGGTTGTCATTACCACCACCTACGCCACAACAGCCATCACAACTGGCAAGCCCGAAGACCACAACCACACCTTTACCATAGCAGAAAAAAACCTAGTTACTAGCTCGACCACCACTCTAACAGTTACATCTTGAAAAATATAAAAAGAACATACCAACACTTTCAATCCACAACACCACAGTCTTCAATACAACTTCCAGAACAACTTACCACGATTAGGGCCATGAAGTAAACCCAGTCCCAGAAGGAATGGGCGTCTTGGATGTAGTACATGATATCCACCCAGCCTTCCAGACTTATCACCTGCGTGTCATTCAATTATTAATAATATTTTCTAAGTTTATGAGCTTTTTGGAAAATCTGTTCGAGTGTGTGTGTATGTGTGTGTTTGTGTGTGTGTGTGTGTGTGTGTGTGTGTGTGTGTGTGTGTGTGTGTGTGTGTGTGTGTGTGTGTGTGTGTGTGTGTGTGTGTGTGTGTGTGTGTGTGTGTGTGTGTGTGTGTGTGTGTGTGTGTGTGTGTGTGTGTGTGTGTGTGTGTGTGTGTGTGTGTGTGTGTGTGTGTGTGTGTGTGTGTGTGTGTGTGTGTGTGTGTGTGTGTGTGTGTGTGTGTGTGTGTGTGTGTGTTTAGTGTACATTTTTGTGCAAGTGTTAACGTGCGTGCACATATGCTTGAAAACATGTGAACTATTTGAATGATTAATATATGCAATCTATTTGTTAATTGATATTAAGAGGCATTGAAAACTTTTCTGATTTAATTCTGCAAGAATAGCTTTTATATTTTAATATATCATGGATTCATCAAAGGATCATTAATTGTGGAACCCTCGTAAAGTTGAACAAAGGAATTTTGACAATTTTTTAAACAATTAGATAACTTCAGCCTATATTGAATTCATTGATTGTTTTCTCTAACAATATTCTTTTTTCAACATTTTTTTTTGGTTTCTGTTTCTCTTTTCTTCTTCTTTTTCATCTTGTTCCTCTTTTTTTATTTTTTTACTTTTTATCTTGTTCTTTTTTTTTATTCTTTTTTTACTTTTCACTGTTCTGTTCTTTTTTTTTCTTTTTTTTATCGTTTTCTTCTTCTCCTTCTTTCAATTCTTCTCTTCTTCCTCTTCCTTCTTCTTCTTCTCCTCTTTCTCTTTTTCTTCCTTTTCCTTCTCTTTCTCCTATTCCTCTTCCTCCTTTTCTTTCTGTTCCTTCTTTTACTCCTTCTTTTCTTTTTTCTTTTCTTTCCTTCCTTCCTTCTTTCCTTCTTCCTTCTCCTCCTTCTCTTCATTTTAGTTTTCTTTTTTTCCTTTTTCTTTTTTTTTTCTTCCTCCTCTTCTTTCTTCTTTTCCTCTTCTTTTCCTCTTCTTTTTCTTTTTTCTTTTTTTTTTCTCAATCTTTATTTTTTTGTTTTTTCATCTCATTTTTTTACTCCTATTTTTACTTTTCATAGACATTCTTCAAAAGAATCCAGATAAATGATTCATTATGGATATTCCAGCTTTACACCATACTTTTAACGAGAAAAGGTTGAAATAATTATGACTAAGAAGGTTAAGTAACATTAACTTAAGTTGTGAAACAACCTGCTTGACAGCGTAAATATTCATTCAGAGACAAGAAATTTTGTCGAGTCTGAAGACCCACCTTTCAAGTGAGTCTTTCGAATTTCTTGGAAATTCCATTCATTAATCTTTCATGCTAATACTCAACTTATTAATATTTTTGGATAAAGTTTTCACAAAAGCTCTGTCTTGATACTCTCGAGAGTTAAAGCCCCTTATACTATTATTCGTTTTTTCTAGTTTAATTTTCTTCCCGTTCTTATCTTTCTTTTTCGTTACGTATTCGTCAAAGTCTTCCTTTTAGCTCCTTATTTTTTTTCTCTATACTTCTGTATTTCCAAGAATCATTTCCTTTTTTTTCAGAGTCAACTTCATGCTGATGGCTCACCTTTTTTTTTTATTTTCCAAACCTCATTCATCAGATACTGTTTTTGATATTTTTTTTGTAATAACAAAATAGTTTCCTGGAATAGTCATATGTTTCTCAAACTTGAACCCTCTTAATTCAATCACATACAACTTAATTTTCATTTTCAAGTTTTTATTTTTTTCTAATTGATCTTTCATTTGACACTCTTTTTTTTTCTCTCATCCAAAATTCATCATCAGTTTTTTTACCAAAATAAAATTATTAATGAAACCAAAATTAAGTTTGTAATTAAGCTCATTTTCCATTAAAAGCTCCGTTTCAAACAGCTGAAAATAGTTCTAGAAAATTTTTCGAAGTTATTTTTTGAAGCTATTTTTTCTCCCACTCATTTTATTTCGTTTTGATTTCGATTCTTTACCATAATCTTCCCGACTCTACACTACAGGTTTTGATCAAAAAATAGTTCAGCCTGTTTAGTTTCTAGTACACATAAAGTTTTAGGCATAATTCCTTCCTTTATTTCCACATTATAAAGATGTGTAGATAGAACTTTTTTTCTCAATATTGCATCTCATGTTTCAAAAATCCGTTAGCCCATTTCTTCAACAGATCTTACATAGTGACCACCTCACACTGATTCTCACTTTTTATGGCGCGTTTTGAGTATATACTGAATTTGCATTAGTCTACTCTGGATTCCTTTTTTGAAACTTATAATCTTCCTGTCCCACTTCCACCACACATTTGCTTCCTCTTTGTAAAGTTCCAAGCATTTGGTAGCAAGCTCTTTTGGATCGCTAGAAAATTATTTTGGTCAGATTTAAGTAGGTTAGATTAGAACAATGTTCTATTAAACGCCAAAAAATCAAAGAAAACAAACAAAAAAAAACCTTTAAAAAAAAGAAAAAGAAAACTGAAGTTAGATTTTTTGGAAAAAAACAATAGGAAACTGCAAAATGCTAAAAGAATCGTTGTAGAGTTCCGAAGAATGAGAAAAAATTCATTCAGATCTTAACAAAAAAGCCGTGTACACGATGGTTAGGATATAATTTTCAAAAAAATCCAGAATCTTCAAAACATTTTACATATCTGTTTTTGAAAATTTTCGATTGTTTAATTACAGCTGATATTCGCTCTTACTCAATCCAATCGAAACTCTTTTTTAGTGTTATTTGCTTGGAGTAAATATCTTGTGTACTTTCCACTCTGGTCTACCAGACGATCAATGAAAATCGAATTTTGACCCTTTGGATTTTTAACCCCTTGAAGCCATGCCTACTCAAACACTCTAAACAAACGGCCATTTCAGCGAATTGAGCATACCTTACTTGTTTGCTTTCGAATCAATCTTCAACTTCCTTCAATTACAATCAATCGCACATTCACACTGAAAACTTCACAAAATTACACAAAAAATCCACTTTCTTCTGCATATATGCAATTTTTTTTCAAAGAGAATTATTACTCTTTAGAATAAGCTACCTAATCATAGAGTTTCAGCTTCTTGTTTAAACTTTTTGAAACTCTTTACTTTCGAACATAATATTGACCCTTACCTTTCAAACTCCTCACACACTTCAGACGTTGTTATAAATGATTTTTACTTACTCAAACCTCTTCAAAACATTTGACATTGAATTCTCATTATATATATTTTTCTTGTTGTTGATTCACTTGTTTGATTCTATTATTATTATTATTATTATTATTAATGTTTATTTTTATTGTTGCCTATACATATTTTGGACACAGAGACGCCATTCTTGTCTTTGGAATTTTTCTTTCAATATTCCATTTATTTTGACACCTCAATGCATTAACTTCTAAGCTGAAGACGCCACACTTGTTAACGTGACTTTTTGGCAAATCATTATACCAAACTATTTTTAATGAGTTTGCGGTTTCGGCAATTAATTACATCGATAAATAGAAAAAAAACGTTTCGATTCGAATTAATTTTCGGACTTTTCTTTGATGGCTCAAATTTAATTTCAAGGGTATAAATGTTCGCATATTCAAACCTACTTCAAATTAAAAATTTTAAATACAATACAAACACGAATATTATTATAGTGGCATTAACCCCGTAGAGTTTCGAGGTTTTTAAATACTGAAAAGCAAAATGAAAATTGAAAAAGCTGAGTAGATGAACAAACCAAAGAAGATTTTCAAAAATTTAAATTATTTGAAAAAGATTTGTAATTGATTTTTTGTCTGTTGTATTCACAGATTTCAAAAATAAGTCCCTCTTTATAATAACGATGTCACCACAGTTAAATCAAACTCTGAGAAATATGATACGCGTCCTAAAGTTCTAGAATGATCCAGACTTATATAACGGTTCTAACACGTTATGCTATACTCATATCTAAAAAGGATGTTCAAAGTATACTTTCTTAGTAAATAATCAAAAAAGATGAAAAACGAAGGTCTAGTTTCAAAAGTAATTATTCAAACAAATTGAAATTAAAGTGATCAAATAATTCAAACTGAATGAAGGTTGTCGGTTCCTATCTTAGCGGTTGTACCATGTAAGCAGAAAGCAACAATGAAAGCTATTGTTTTGAGGTATCACTTTCAAACCTTACTAATTTATTGCTACTCTTATTCTTCCATGAGTCTTGCTACATCACACTTTCCTCGAATTACTCTGCTAACTTATACGTGAATACTTCAACCTTTTTTTAACACCCTTTTTGTTTTCGTGAAGCTTCTGAATTTTTTGTTTAAGCAGTTCGTAGCAGGCGCTTTTGAACAGCGTGTGATCGGCGTTATAATAATGCTTTGATTAAATTTTCAGATTAGAGCACCAGATTAGAGCCTACATTTTTAATTTTTTTCATACTATTCAAAATGCTATATAAACATTCCAATTGTTTCTTTTAACACTTTTTTTTAAATATTTAGATCAAGTTTTTATTCTTGGATAGGTATTTTCAACTGTTCACAACATTTCGCATCACATTTTCTCTTTACACTTAAAACAATCATTGAAAACCTTTCCGTAGCACCAACAACTTAACAAGTTTCAATGGTTTTTCATCAGACAAAGATCAAAAAATTCAAAATGAATGGCTTGTGAAAGTGGTTTTTACTAACTTTCACTAATTTTTCCATTCTCAAACGACCGATTATCGTGCCGAGGAAGAATATATAAAGAATCATGAATTCTGAATCCGTCAGTCTTTTTGTTTTTAGTGGTTTTTTGTGCATTTACCTTTCTTTACATACTTCAATAAATTACATTCAGTGAAATTTTTCGGAACAAAAAACAAACATTTTTTAGTTTTTCTTTTAAAGTTTCATTTTTTTCTCAAAAATCTTCCTCTGACGACATTCTAAAAAAATCTTAAAGTCTTCACTCAAGCTGGAGAATTAAACTTCAATGACAATCTTTGAAGTCACTGGTTGAAATTAAAATGAAAAAACGAAATAAAGGTTTTTCTAGATTTTTCGTTCAAAAAAACAATTGTGCGAAGTTTTTTTAATTTTTTTAGAAAGACGCATTAATGATTCATTCAGTTATTGCTAGTGCTTTCAAACTGGTCGTCGAAAGACTATATTTTCATTTCAACAAAAATCTTTTTTTTTTAATTTCAGTGTTTCAGAATTGTTATTATATTTTCAAAACACGCCAAAATACTCATCATTATCACCTCCAGCATAAATAAATGCCAAAAGACTCGAAAAGTAATCGCTTACCTGGAAGATGGCTACCCAAGCAAGTCCAATGTTGTCAAAAGAGATGGATCCTTTGAAAGGATTAGTGGCAGGTTTGCAGGCACTGTAGTACCTATTCCAGTCTATACACGAACCATCAGACTGCAAAGTGGAATTTGTGCCTGCGGCGGCTGATTTGTTGCAAGTGATGCCGTTGTGCACGTAAGAAGGAATGTCAGTGCAACGTGTCATGCCATCGTGTTCTGGTCTGCTACAGATGAAATCTTCGTCGCTCAATCCGATGTACACTGGAGGCAAACTGAGACTGAATTAATGGTGTTGATGGTTGTAGACAGTAGTTGTGCAGTTGATAATACAAAGAGCTGATCAGAATGTACAAGTAAACGAAAATACATTAATAATGACAATCAGATGTGAAAAATTTTAGATAATTCAACATTCCTAACCCAATTCAAAATTCTTTTTATTCAACTCAAATCGGAAGCAGTTTTGAAATGTACTTGGAGTATATTTCTACTAACTTCTGAAATTTTCCATCACCAGCATTTTTTTAAAATCGTGTAGTTTTCCTTTTTCAAAACTTCACTTTTTACCATTTTTTGAACTAAAAAACAATATTTTTGAAGAATGAAAAATAGAATCTCATGAGGCTTTTCTGAGTGGCATAAATCCACAGTCCATTCACTCTTAAAACCCCAAAATCGGTCGGAAACGAGCTTTTCATTACAAAATAAGGGAACTCGGATTCAACAATAATTTTAGAAAAGCTTCTAGTCTAGTCAGTTTTGAAGTGCTCGATACAAAACCAGCAGTACACAACGCTGATCTTCACCACACGTAACGCTAGCGAGACTGGATCTTCCTGCTCTGACGGAAACATAGATAAAATCGGATGCACCTGAGGTCATTAAACTGGACATTGTTCCGGAAGGACTGACTGCCATTCATCAACGCAGAGGCCGTTACAATGACGAAAAGAGCACAAGGATCGCTGTTTTTTACAAAATCATCTCAAATTCAGTAAAATTGAATCTAAAACTACGTTTACAATAGCTTGTAATCAAACTGATATGGATATTGAAACCATTCCACATAAAAATAATATAATAAACGTACCACTCAGCTGCTCAATGTCAACCCTTATTGAAGAATCTAGCCAATTAAGTGATAAGAAGATCAATGAACTCAATAATATGATCCTTTGTGGTGATTTCAATGTTTACGGTTTCTAAGGCGCAATAGAATTATCCAATGATGCCAGGCTCCATAAAAAACTAAAAGTGCTTTTTCACCCAAATTATCAGAATCCAACACACCAGGAAAGCCCCATTCTCGACCTTCTAATCTCAAACAAGACATACTCTATACAGATTCTACACCCTATATCTTCTCTGATCATTTTCTTATTACCTCATCATCTTCTCTTCCAAAATTCAATGTCAAAAAAAACCATACAATATAAAAAATCAAAAAATTAAATTTAAAATTCATCAATGATGAACTTACAAACTCCTCCCTTCTCTATCTCATCAGCACCTCCACTGACGACTACTCCAAAATGCTCAAGCAAACAATGGTCAACCTTTTTAACAATCATGCTCTCATTCACATTTTAAAAGATAGGAAAATCACTCATTCTGCAACACGCACTTCCACAATTAGCTAGAAGCTAAAGGCTTCAAGAGAAAAAAAGAAAAAAAATTTCAGAACCTTTTTACAATACAATACAATACAATACAATACAATACAATACAATAAAATACAATAAAATACAATACAATACAATACAATACAATACAATACAATACAATTCAACTCAATACAATACAATTCAATTCAATACAATACAATACAATTCAATACAATACAATACAATACAATACAATACAATACAATACAATGCAATACAATACAATGCAATACAATACAATGCAATGCAATGCAATACAATACAATGAAATAAAATAAAATACAATACAATATAAATACAAATATTATTATAGTGGCATTAAGTTTCGAAGCAACGCTTGTTACTGGGGAACAAAAGAGCCTATGACGCCAAAAAACTCAAAGCAAGGATTCCCATTTTGTGAGCAAGGGTTCAAACGATTCAGAAAAATTTGAAAGCTCGTCCACAAACCTACATAGTCTCCGAAAAAACTTCAACAGTCTTTTCCATCGTCAAAAGCGTCAATGCACAAGTATTGATGATTGTTTTGCATGTGAATGATCTTTCAATCATTTCTTCTCTAAGAAAGTAAAAAACATACGCAACAACGTAGAGTATCGTCTCTCGAATAACTTTATTTATCAACGCTAATTCAATCAAAAACCTTATTCTATCATTATCATATTCTATCATATAACTTCCAAAATGTAACTCCACTTGGTGTTGAAATAATATCTAAACTTTCTGCAAAAAAAACATTACTGTTGGCCCATTGCCTCACCAAGTTTTCATCAACTTCCTTGGAGCTCTTTTCCTAGTTGTTGCCACTTCAACAAACTCATCTTTCCAAAAAAGGCATTTTTCTTAAATGTACAAAACAGCCCAAATCACTCTACTTCTCGAAAGACCCAACCTTGCTTTCACTTCCCAAACTAACTACAGATCCATTCAAACCGAAAAATTCTTTAAATTATTTAATGAACTGATTTCATGCAAGTTGAAAATCTCACCAACAACCTGAATTACGCCAGTCATCAATCTACATATCGGCCCAACCATTCCTCTGAAACAGCCCTCCTTCATGCTTTTGAGTATGTGTGCCAAGACTGTGACTATTAAGCGTATTTTGTTTAAACTTCATTTGACTTTTAAGCGGTGCATTCGACACTCTTGCTCACATGGTTTTGATTGATTGTTCTAATTAGCTCGAAGGTCTGGCGCTAAAGTGGTCAGAGTCATTTTTCACAAAAAAAGGCAATTTGTCAAACGTGGTACTCATGCCTCTTTTACAGTCGCCATTGAGCATGGTGTTCCACAAAGATCAGTCCTTGAACCACTACTTTTACCAACAAAAATATCACCCATTGGCAACATTTTCAACAATACCTAACTAATCTATTACCAATGTGTAGATTATACAAAAATTCTAAAAAATTAATTTCAATGAAACCGTTGAAACTGAGGCCACACTTACTGACTGCACCAAAATAGTCGAAAGCTGGTTTCTAGAAACAAAAATTCAGCTGAACCCTTCCAAAAGTGAAATTATCAAACAACTTTGAAAAGTTTCTAAACAAGTTCGCTTCTCCTTTATCAATATAACAATAATAATAATAACACGCTCAAGGTGCTTGGCATCACCATGGCATCACCATTGACGATAAACTATCATTTAATCAGCACATAACGTCTGTCATCCGCTGCACTATCACTTCGTGCCGTTTCTCACAACCGTCCAGTCATCACAAATGACATGGCCTCAACCTTGGCTAGTTATTCAGTCATCATTAGTTTGGACTATTGGAACCATGTTGTACAACACAACTTGAATAAGCACGTCTACTGCAAATAAAGGGCGCCTCACTTGCTTGCTTTGACGTTTAAAAAAATAATTCAATATTAATAATAATAATAATTTTTTTAATATTTTTATTTTCATTATTGTTCTTTTTTTCATTTTGTTTATTTCCTTTTTTTCTATTTTTATTAACAAAACCGCTCGGATTGCATTGAAAACTTATTCTTCTGACCACTACCTCCGTCAATGTCCAATAAAACTTCAACTTCATTGGCTCGCAAAGCCATCAAAAATGTAATTCAAGATGGAACTATCAACTTTCAAATATTTATCGACCCAAGCCCCAAACTATTTAAGCAACCATATGCAAAGAAATTACACCAGAATCATTCGTTTCTCAACTCCACAAACAACATCTTCAAACAAGCTTTAAAAATTTGACCACTCTTGTTCGGACTTTTCTGCCGCCAACATAAAAAACTTCCATTTCTGTTGTCTTCGAAGATTCAGTTTCTTCCGGTGAAAAAAGGCAGACGACGTGGTGTTTGGTTTTCTTGAAGAACAATAAACGTTGCGTGCACTTAAAATTCCACTCTTTTCGTTCAAGTGTGAACTTTGTAAATATTTATTTGAAATAAATTATGAACTTTCATCATTGATTGTTCCAGTGGCTGGATGGCACGTCTCAGTTGCTTGTCTTAGCGCTTTACAAACAAACTGTATTACTTTTTTTATTTTTATTTTTTTATTATTATTATTATCATTGATTTTTTTTCTTCCATTTTTTTATTTTTTTTTTTCATTACTATTATTTTGATTATTATTATTATTATTATTATTATTCTTACTATTATTTTTACTAGTATTATTATTATTGTTATTATTATTATTATTATTATTATTCTTACTATTATTTTTACTAGTATTATTATTATTGTTATTATTATTATTATTATTATTGTTATTATTGTTATTTTTTTTTTAATTTATTATTATTATTATTATTATTATTATTATTATTATTATTATTATTATTATTATTATTATTATTATTATTATTATTATTATTATTATTATTATTATTATTATTATTATTATTATTATTATTATTATTATTATTATTATTATTATTATTATTATTATTATTATTATTATTATTATTATTATTATTATTATTATTATTATTATTATTATTATTATTATTATTATTATTATTATTATTATTATTATTATTATTATTATTATTATTATTATTATTATTATTATTATTATTATTATTATTATTATTATTATTATTATTATTATTATTATTATTATTATTATTATTATTATTATTATTATTATTATTATTATTATTATTATTATTATTATTATTATTATTATTATTATTATTATTATTATTATTATTATTATTATTATTATTATTATTATTATTATTATTATTATTATTATTATTATTATTATTATTATTATTATTATTATTATTATTATTATTATTATTATTATTATTATTATTATTATTATTTCTATTATTATTATTATTATTATTATTATTATTATTATTATTATTATTATTATTATTATTATTATTATTATTATTATTATTATTATTATTATTATTATTATTATTATTATTATTATTATTATTATTATTATTATCATTATTATTATTATTATTATTATTATTATTATTATTATTATTATTATTATTATTATTATTATTATTATTATTATTATTATTATTATTATTATTATTATTATTTATATCATCATTTTTATTAGTTTTATTATCTTCATTTTTTCAAATGAAAATGGTAAAATGGGAGTAGTGATGACGAAATCTTAGAGTTTATGGCCAGGAAGTCGACAAATGTTTCGGAAGAGATTCAAATAAATGGTTCATTGCTTATAACAAGTTATGACAAGTTAAACAGTTTTTTTCAGAGATTACGTGTCAAATATAGTATAATTTTATTTTTCATCATTTTTAACTTTTACTCGCTATTTCGTTTTTATTTTAACTTGTTTGAAAGCAATCGAAACGAATTTGGAGTACTATATAGTTTTTAATTCTCTCATAAAATATTTTCTAATATAAGTATAAAAATAATTGAATAATAATTCATAGTTATTCAACTTCAAAATAAACGTTTCTAAGCCATTCATCAAAGCAGAGAACGGGAAGTGCGCTGAATGCAGAAGCCTTGTTTCATTATTAACTTTTCAGGGCTTCTTCGTAATTCATTTCTGATACTTTTTCAACTCAGCGGTAGCTTAAACCACCTTTTTGGTTTTTTTCAAATAGTTTCTCAATTATGAAATATTTTATCAACATTTCTTTGTGATACATGCTACTCTAACTTTGTTATCCCTCGATTTCGGAAGTTTGAAATTTTTTCTTGGCTAACTTATTTTTCAAATTTTTTTTCAGTTTAAAAAAAAGTTTTCAAATTGAACAGCTCAGGGCGATCTTGGATAAAAAATATGACAATGTTTCTAAGACGATCCGTTAAAAAAAGCAAAATAATGACTCAAAACATAAAAAAGCAATGTATCTCATTTCTCATTCTTTGAACAGCTATTGCTTGAGAAAATTTTCAAAACCTTATGAATTTTTTTATAGATGGTTCGAATTTTTATTCGCTCGAAGCCGTTCCAAACTTGGCCATTTAAACTTTCATTCTCCTTTCGGAGTTAAAAAGGTTTACACAACCTCCACGTACAGAAGCATGCTCTTATAGCAAAAGCAATTTCTCCAACCTAATTACAACAAAAAAAGTTTGTCTGATGCACATCTTAGATTAATTCCTAAATAAATCAGTCTTCGAGGCTATTTCGAGAAGGAAAAACCTACAAAGTGTATGGTCATTATGTTTCCAATAATGCTAAAAAAGTAAAACATGTTACATGCTATTTCGCTTCTTTTCCACTGTGTTATTCTGATGCCATAGTTTACAACTATTTTTTTATTTTGATTTTACCTTCTATTCAGACAACGTCCATAGCGATGAAGTCCAGAAAAGATTGATGCGAAGAGTTTTTCAAATGAAAACCATGCTGCTAAGATAAATATTAAATATGAAGAAGCCAGTGGTACGCAAAAATAATTATCATTATTATTTTTTATTCCAATAGAAATATTTCATAAAATAACTTTCAGCAAAATTTTCTCTTTTTCTTTTTGTTTTTCTACAAAGTTTTTAACCATAAAATAATAAGTTGGACTATGAATTTAACAAGAATTGAAGCAATCATTCAAAGTAGCACAGAATACGGAATTCGTGCATTTCTCAAACTTAAAATTGACTATAGGGTCAACTTTTATTTGGGAATATGGAGAATTAAAATCAACGAAACCAGCGATAAATCTTTTAGCCCAGTTGGATTTTGGTTGCTCAACACCAGATCAGCAGTTCACAAAGCTGCCCTTCTACCTGAGCAATACAAGAGCACAGGCCACAGAATCATCGATTGTTGGACAATTTTTCAAAGAGTAATTTGTCATTCATCAACACCAAACCAAAAAAAAAAACCTTTTTCACACAAGTTCACTTTCTTCGGAATTACTTTTGCGAAAGTTGCTTAATGCTTCACAGTTCCAGACTCCATATGACTTGTTGAATATTTTTGTTGCTGGTGCTGTCTGTCATGAAGCTATCTTTGTAAGGTATGCCACTTTCAAAAATAATCTTTCAGAGTGAAAGTTGTAGCTGCATTCGGTTAAGCGCTTCCGAGCTTTCTTGGGCTCGTGCTTAACAAACAGAGAGGTAAGGCATGAGGAAACTATCGAACATCTTCGAATGACGATGTACATCATTCTTAGATCTTCTCTTCGCCATCCCTGGGTTGTGCCTCAAAGGCAAAAAGAGTGTTTGTCCTTTTCGTCATAGCCTGGCATAAAATTTTTACAGGCTTACTGAAAGAAAGTCGTTTGTTGTACCAAACGCCGAAAAAGGTAGGAGTTTCAAAGAAAATCAAAACCGATTGGAATACGCAAGTGCTATGGCGTTCAAGCTGTGCATGAACTAATGAAGGAGACTTCACACTTGTTGCTGTGAAGTGTGAAAGGGACCGCATCACTCCACTTCAACAAATTTTTCAAATTATTTCGTCGCTTCTTTGTCATTTTTAATTTATTTTTCCTGGTATAGGTAATCGCCAAATCGTCAGCACAGGCACTCACTGATGTTGAGTCTTCCAACAACCTATGAAGGGCATTGGTATAGATGACTTGGTGTAAGTGTGGCAATACCTACCTTTAAAGGAAATCTTTTTTAGAGTCACTTAATTGTCCAACTTCAGGGTTGACTTTGACAAAAGCCAAAAACTTGTCCACACCCGGAGGCAAGCTGGAATAAATCACAATAAAATAGAATAGCTCTGCCTTCTGAACCCAACCATGATGTTGTTATAGTTTTGCAAAGTCATACCTGTTTTTAGCCTCTCTGATAACTAGAAGCCGTCGAAAATGTGTTTTGATAAACAGAACCTTTTGTCAACTAAGTTCTGAATTTTCTGGAAACCAGCTTTTTGAAAACAGACAGATTTTCAAGCTACCGTAAGAAACAATTTATAATCATCTTTTCGAGTAGCTTGTAGACCTTTCAAATGAAGACTAACGACGGTGAGTGTCTACCGACTACGAATCCCTATTTCCTCAAAAAGATCTTTGATGCCAGTGTTTTTCCATGACTGGCACAAACCTTTGGGTCAGCCATGGTTGATAATTCTGCTGACACAGCGGCTAAAGGTGTTTGTGTAAGTCTGGTGCTATCCAATCGAACCCATTGGCTTTCCAGTTTGATGCTCATTCTGGTGAGGGGCTTGTTCTAGTGACTGTCTAAAACATTGTCAGGTAGTGTATCTCATGGGGATACTGCTGATCACCTTGCCAACGTAAATTTTTTTTCAAAGTTTTTTTTTCAAATATAGCTGCACCAAAACAAGAGTTTTGCTTCATTTAAATTTACTGCCATCTCTACTGTCTTAATTGTTATTGCTGTCGTTGTTTGGTCTTTTATGGCGTATGAGAATGGTTCTCAGATGGCTGTTGCTGACTGTGAACGATGCAGCATTTTTGCAAATGCAGTGGCAAAAACAGCCATAGGCTCTTGGTTCTTGATGATTATAAAAACGCTCCATGGGTTTCTACCAGTGCTCTTTTAAACAGTCCCAGGTGTCTTTATTGGGAACATGAGCTTTTGATACTACTTGTCGCCACGATGAAAGAGAGTTGGACTTTGGAAGGATGTTTCATTGTTGTTTTCAACTGTGACTAGTAATAGATGCAAAAGAGGTTGTTTCTTCGGTCATTTTCGTCTGATTTTTAGAAATTATAGAAGCTCAAAAGGGTGGAGGAATTTAGGAGGCATGGGCAAGTTCATACGTGAAAGTTGACTAATTGCATTTCAAAAGTAGTCTGAAAATCTAACTCATCAATTTTAGTATTCGAACGTAATATGAAATATTTTAAAAATGAAATTCAATGAACGAAACGAAATGAATATATTGTAAAAGGTACTTTTAAAATTCCATAGAAACGTATAAAATCACAAGTACAACATTGCCATAATACAAAATTACCGACGTTACGCTTATACTGATTGTATATGGCCAAGACGATGGAACTTCGCCATTGAAACATCTTCTACGTCTTCGAGGCGATCTAGTTTTCAGATGTGCGCTATAAAAATGTTTACATTCATTATATACCAAAGGTTTATCACACGTTGTAATCAAACAGATTGTACGAGAAATGATACAATGATCTGTGAGTATGGAAGTAAGAATATTATTACAATGATAATGTTATAAAACGAATTAAATTGAATAATAATTAAAACTGAAATTAATTTAGAAAATAATTGTTTACTCGTGGAAATTTTGTTTTCAAACTTGTGACTCACTCGCCAGTGGAAACGTTGTGAGGTAGTTGAAGGTAGCAACGGTTTCTGAGAAGACCCGCCCACAACTGCACTCCAACTATCCCAAAGATGAAAAAAACGAAAAAGCAGAGGAGAAGTACATTGCCCAGCATTGGCATAGTGTCCAACAGTAACATCACCAGGATTCGCATACCTGGTTGGGTAGGTGTGGAGTAGACGTTGGTTGGCTAGATGATAGGTATTCATGTTGAGAGAGTGGGAGTGAGTTGAAAAAGAAATATTTGAAAGAATAATAAAATTTATTTTTTTATCATTATTAACTTTATCAGTAAATTTATGAAAGTTAAAACAAATTTCGTGATTAATAACTCAACTATTTTAAATTTACTAAAAACTTTTTTTGAAATAAATGTACGCGTGGAAATCTTTCGTTTTTGGAAGAAAAAAAATCTTTTGTTTCAAAATTGCTGAAATGTCAAAAGCTTTCCCATCTGCATATTCCTCTCAGTTTTCATCCGGTTCCTTTCATGGTATACAAAAAAGATCGCAATTTCTTGTTACTTCCTATTGATAAAACACACTATAATTATACTTCTCTGAAACTAGTTTTTGCAAAAGTATTTTTCGTTTTCTTCAAGAACCAAATATTTTTTTCAAGCATTTGGAAATTTTTCGAACATTTTTTCAAACAAAAATTTTTTTGTAGCTTGCAGACGTTCGTCAGCATTCAAATCGTCACAAGCACAATGGATCGGTTGTTTTCACAAATTCAAAACTACATAGAAGTTTTGAAAATAACATTTTTTCTAATAAACTCACGCCGGAACTTTTAATCAACTTGAGTACATTTTTTAAAAAGTAACATTTGGTGAAAATTTTAAAAAAACTATAATTATATCAAATATTAACTTTTTTTATAAATTAAAATCATTATAAAAAGTTCAAATTCAGAAGAATTACCATAATAAATGCTTGATTCAGTGGTTTTTCGTTAAAAATTGTTTGACAGCGAAAATAATCTAATTTAATCAAATCACTTGTATAGCGCTGACTCCACAAAGTTCAAGAGCGCTATGGATATAATATACCAAACCTATTTTCAACAAAAAAATCACGACTGGCATCGAAACAGGAAATAAACTACATTAAATGACCGTTTAGGCCTAAGTAATACACCATTAGCTCAACTAAATTTGCTTAATTTTCTTTTCTTGGCATGAGTTTATCGTAGAGTTATGAAAAATAGTTTAGGAAGTTGGAAAGAACTGAATGATCAAAAATTATATAAGTTTTTGTATAGAAAAATTGTTCATAATTTTTCACTGAATTTTTCACTTTTTAGCATTTTGTTCAAAATTTTTTCAAGTTGTTAAAAACTCCCTGAAAAATAACACAGTGTCCTTCAAACGACATGGAAACAGTCGGATTGAATTTAATAAGTGAAAAGATTTAAATCTTGAAATCGAAAATTAACTCAAATAAAATAGTGAAATATTCTACTGAATTTGAATGGCGATATCTCAAGAAAACGAAAAGCAAGTTTTTCACAACGTTTTTTCATTCTGGAAACATTTTTACACTTCTTTTTTATTGGCAAACAAATGCATGAATTTTATTTTCATATTTTTTTATTAAACCAAAATTATGTTGGTTTTTTTGAGAAGCTTTTTTGCCACAAACTCAAGCCACGTTTTCAGTGCTTGTTCGACCAATAATCCTATCATGTTTTGCAAGATTTGTAACCTTGCAATTTTTCATTGCCTCATTACCACTAGTATTTTTTTCAAAAAGCAAGCAACATAGAAAATGATGTATGTGAGGCTCTTTCCTGTCAATGGTTGTACATTTACAAATGCTATTCTGTCATACCTACCTGCTGCAATTACAACCGTGAATTAAAATTGAACTAGTTTTAAAATATAAATGAATTTGGTTTTATTACTTTTTTCAAAACTTCAAATAAAATAAAAAAATTAATGATTAAAAAAAAACTCAAATTTAGTGGATTACTGGGAATTCGATTGATGGCTCTGAGGGGTCTGAGCACTCGGAAGGTCCTGATGGCGGTGATGCTCAAGTTGCCTGCGTCTATCAGGTACTCCACAGCCCTGTGTGGAGATTCACATGAGCAGCTAAACTTCATGATAGCACCGTTTGTTGTAAGCTATATAGTACTTTAATTTTAGTTTTATATCGTAATTTAATTTTAGTTTCTATATAGCAAACCATTTTCAATTATTCAAACCAATATGTTTCGTTAATTTTTTAAAAATCTACAAGGTTGTAAAAAAATAAACATTTTTTATTGATACTAAAAAAACTTGAATTGTATAGCTGAGGTTTTGAATATCAGCAGTGGAAGATAGAGACAGAACGTTCTAGAAAAGAAAAAAATCCAAAACTAACCGATAAATAAAGTGAAAAGTGTTCGGAGTTGCTGAAAAAAAGAGCAGGGCTGATTGATAATCAACACAGACCATGGAAGTTTTGAAAAATAAAAAGTTGAATAGGTTTGTATCATTCTTCAAAAAACAGTGAAAGTAGAATGGAAATGTGAGGAAAAGGGCTTAAATCGAGTAAATAAAAAAACGGGAAAAATTATGAGTAAAAAAATAATTTAAACATGAAGAGACTCTCTGGATGAATAAGCAATATTCGGAAGATAAAAGAAAAAAGATCACGGAAAAGAAGAAAATGTATCCCACTAAATAATCAATCATAGATAATCGGGATAGCTAGAACTTAAATGTTTAATATTTTCTGAATTCATACCGGATTAATTGAATAAATTTTCTTTTATATTTATGAATTTCATAAGAAACCGCACCCAACGAAGACGATGATGAAATCGAGAATGTTCCACGAATCCGCCAAGTAGGTGTTTTTGCCAATGAAGCCCATAGCAATAACCTTGACGATCATTTCAAAAGCAAAGAAGAAGAAGATGAAGTAGTCAGAGTAGCGGAGGATGGAACACTTGAAGGTGCGGCAGTCTTGGGAGTTGTCTGAACACGGCTCGTACATGCCCAGTGTGAGGCAGTTGAAGAGAATGATGGTCATGCTGATGCGCTCAAACCACCTGGAAAATGCTTTTTGATGTTAATTGAATTCCAGATACTTTTAGGTTTTCGTGCAACTATCTATTGCTTTTTTCAAAAATGTTTTCACTTGTATGTAACGCTTCGAAAAAATTTTCTGAAAAGTTCACTTAACTAGTTTTGTTATAAATAAAGTTGGCTTCAATGAAATGAGATAGATATTGCTGACTGATCAGCACAGTCTGAATACTCGCCACACAAACGGTACCAGCCACTGCTTGCTCCCTCCTTGAAAGTTATGTTTTTGCACGTTTTTTTAAAATTATTTAAAATATTTTAGAAGTACTAATAGAAAAAATTGTTTGGTTTATTTATAATTTCTCAATCGAAATAAGCACGATCTTATCCAATCTAATCTAATCAAAGCACCTTATAGCACTTGGTTTAAAGGCGCTTCCAAGGAAACGTTTTATTCGCTGTGGGGTATAAAGCGGCTGAGCTACTTTAACTCCACGTATGTTCTTTTCTTGAGTTGTATCTGTTGAAACTCAAATCTAAGCCTATCCATTCATGTTTACAACGAAACATGCAAACCATTGTGTCACAGGCACAGACATGCAAGAGAAGAATTGTGCTCCAAAAAATCCAAGTGTTAATTATGATCAAAATTGACAATAAAATCTTATTGATAAACCTTGAAATTCTATCAAAGAAAAATAGTTTACAATCAGGTGAAAGAGTTATCGGCAAATATTTAACGTTATAATAATAACAAGATAAATAGATTTCATTTTTAAAGCGCCAGGCGAGCAACTAGGGCGCAACAAGGTAATTTAACAATTCTAGGACAGCGTCTGGTTTTATTTGATTGACAGTTTTTACAACTCAAACCCGAGATTAGACGGAATTGAACCCTGAGCCTTACGTTTTTAAAGCGGGTTTGCTGACCCTTATGCTACAGACAAGGTTACAAAGGATGGCAAAAATTAAAACAGGAAAACAATGGAAAATTAAAAATTCACAGCAAAAGTCAAACAATTTAATAAAAAATAATCAATTTTTGGTGATCATTATGAAGGATAAATAATATAACGGTTGTCAATGACAAAATACATTTACTCAAAGATTTGTCAAATTTGAAGTTGAACGCCTCATAATAAGTTAAGATTAGACGACTGCTAGAACCGGTATGTAAGGGCTGGAACATTCTAAAACGATAGAACGCATAACATCTTTTAAGAATTCGATTTCTTTGTTGTCATATCGCTATCATAAATAAGGAAATCATTTATTCCTTTATATTCGCCTGGGTGTGATGAGTTATGTAAATGCTGAATTATTTGAGATCTTAGTTGTCGGGCTACTGGTTGACTGAACCACACTAGGACAGCGTCTGTTTTTAAATTATTGCTTTTAAAATTCCAACCTGAGTTTAGCTGTTTAGGCTTTACAGCAGAATAACCTTATTATTATGATACAGGCACAGACATGTTGAAAAAATGTATCAATTTAAAAAAATAAATAAGGAATTCAAAAGAATTTTAAAAAACGTAATGTTGAAAAAATCTAAATGTAAACTAGGAGAAAAATTGATTAGAATCAATTGATAAAGGTTTAAAATCTAGCATTGGAAAAAAGCTTGAAATCGCATCAAGTAACTTTTCAATAATGTTTCATTTACAAATAAAAATTACAAAAAATAGAAAAAATGAAAATAGGAAAACAAAGTCAAACGAACCAAAACACTAATGTCAAGAGAAATCTAAGATGAAAATTTAAAAAAGAATTGACTATAGAATCAACTCACTGAACCTCAAACTTTCTGAATTAAACATTAGCTTATGATCACATGCAGGAACAAATGACCAAATGTTTGATGTCACGGGAAATGGCAACCAAATAAACATCATACCAAACGTTTACCTATAATTTTTAAACAAATCCTAGGCGAAAATTATAAAAGAATATACTACAGAATCCAAATATGTGTATTATAAAGTGTTAGTGGAAGTGATTCCTATAAACACATCAAATTAAAATTGAAAGTTGTTCCATTCAGATGCCCTCGAAACTCTACGGGGTTATGCCACCTTAATAATATTCGTACTTATGTTGTAGTGTATTAAGAATATTTGTATTTGTGTTGTATTGTATTGCATTGTATGAGCCTGCTGTGGCGGTGAAGGAATATTTCTGGCTTTTTATTTCTCTCTAGTCATTTTCGCTAAAAAGTCCGTTTCATTGAGACAGTTGGCAAACGTTAATTGTGTAGCCGTTGGTTGAAGATTTCAGATCACCGTTGTATATTTCAAGCGAAAATGATGAATACTTTTTTATAACCACCACGAACTCTAAATTTCAGAGAAACAAAAAAATGTAATACTAATTTATATTATTCATAATTATTTGGAACCAATCATTCTAAATAAGCAATGAAAACAGTTCAAATAGAGGAGTTAAGAAGATAAAACGGAAACGGCCATACTGTAGCCAAAGATCCAATTCAAATAACAAGAAACCTCAAACCATTATGTCAGGTCTACTGCACACCTCACTGCTGTTTGGCTCTTCTTGAAATATGCACAGTCTTCATATACTTCTCATTCATTTGTGACTCACTCATTTTTCACCAACGTTGAAATCTTGGTACTCTGTCATACGTGTTCATGAACACAAAAACTGTGTTTTCTGTTCCTTTCTCAATTCTTAAACATTGTTCTAAGTTCAATATTGCATCTGTTGATTTTAAAAAAGATTGTTTACGAAACAGAAACATTGTGAAAAACTATAAAAACAATGTTGAACTTTTACAGAAAAAGAAATACGACTAAAACGTATGAAAGCTTCAAGCTTGAAAGGTCTAAAGGTTCTGTGAGAGGATGCAGCCCCTTGAACTACCAAACTTGGTTGTAAATTTGATGTTTAATCGCCATCTCTCAATGAAAACTTAGAATTCTCAAGTGCTATTTCCAAATTAACAAAATATATAAATTTCACAAAAGTTCTTGGATCAAAAATGAAAAAATAATTTGGCTACGAATAAAGGGGCTGTTATTTTGAATAATATGCCTTCATAAAGATATATCGAGACACTCATTGGTTTTAATTTTAAGATTTTTTGAAGTTAGAATTTTTTTTATTTAGTATAAATTTAACTTTTATATGCAAACGTATTTTAAATTGAAAGGCCTTCAAAATCCATTTTTGAGATTACTTTCTTTGAATATTTATCGATATTTCAATCTTTCGACTTCTTCGTAAAATGATGTTCAGATATCCTTGGAAACAAAAATTGATCAAAAGAACATTGTTTTTTACTTGAATTTTTTTATATGTAAAGTACGCTTCTAAAAGTTCAAAATCCCGAATCAACTACAACAAAAAAGAAAGAGAACACAGTGACCAAATGTTCTTTTTAAAAATCAGAAATATTCAAATGCGCAAAATATTGAATTTAAAAATTTTTAAAGCTGAATTATAAAAATAAAGTTTTTCTAGTGTTCATTGTGGTTTAATCTTTTGCTTGAAAAACGAAAAAAATCGAAAAATTGGTGTATGTTTGATAATAAATTGCTTTAAAAGTCTTTATCAAATCAAATTTAGACAAACGCTGAAAATAGGGAAGAACATGGCTAACAATCGGCATAATTATTAAAATTAACACTAACTGAATGTTGTGAAAACTGTCACTTTTCTGTGGCAAAAAATCAAGAATAAAATTGTTGATTCAAAATTTGGAAATGAATCATAGTTTATAAACATTTTTAACTACTATTGAAGCATGTTTCATTGAATTTATCAACGTTGTAATTTCACAAAATAGCTGAGAAATCCAAGAAAAAAATTGTTTAAAGAATCAAATAAATGAGCCCTATGAGTTGAGAATTGAATCATAACTTAAAATCTTCTTGTATAACTATTTGAGAAGGTTTTTCTCAAAATATTTTTTTCCTTTTTCTTCTTCAACCATTTATCATAGTCACAGAAAAGTCTGGATACCACAATTTCTTGCAATGCCTTTCAACACCTGATTATTTTTTGAGTGATTTACCAAACGGTAATTATGTAGCCGATGGTTGACGATTTCATTGCAACGCCTGTATTTCAAACGAGAAAGTGGTGAATTCAACCATTTCAAAAAAATCTTTTCAAAATCTTCGTAAACAGCAAAATCTATAGCTCATTGCGTGTTTAAATACTTTGAAGAAAAAAAACATTTTTGATAGAGGTTTGACCGTAAGTGCAAAAAACACACAAGACACGAAAGTGAGTTTTTTTCGCAACCTACTGATTGACCATTCATCAAACACTCGGTATTTTAGCGAATAATTGCTGCACAAACCTCATTTACTTTCTCGTTTCCTTGAAAGCACTTTTGAGTAAAAAGACGTAAGATGCCTCAAGCTTTTGAATTTTCTTCCAAAGTGGTATGATCAAAGCTTTGATGATGGAAAAATGAAAGAAGTCAATGACGACAATGGTTATTCCAATGCTCATGATAGAACTATAAAAAAAGTATTCGGTAAAAAGATCTCAAACTTATAAAATTTTTGAAAAGACGCCAAATAAATTGATGTTCAAGTCGAAAGATTGAAGCTGTTCATAACAACCAATTTTTTTTTATGAGTTTCCAATTTAATTCTTGAGAACACAGCTCCATGTCTTACAGGTTCAGCTGTTCAAAGACTGAGCATTGAAGCACCAGAGGCTGTTTCTCTGTTGCAATTTTGAAACCCGATTTTTTTCCGGTCAACTTTTAGTTTTTCGTTACAATCATTTTTTGGTCTGTTATGTTGAAAAAAGTCCGTGAAAAAAAATCTTTAATTTTTTTTTCATGATAAAGTGATTGTTTAGGTATAAAGTATGTCCCTCTCTGACTTGTTAGTCTCTTCACGCAAGAGCTCTTCGAGGCGATTATTTCATGTGCATAGCTGTGAAGCACATATGCACGCATGTACTTCTATGCTACATAACACATTTACAATGCCTTCATAATCTCCCAGACAAAAGCTCTGGTCATAAAAGATTTCGGAATCCACGTCCCACATTGTTAAGTTCGATGCCTTGATACTCTCATTAGAAATTTTAAAATTTCAAAAAAACCTTGGAAGGAACAAGCTTTCATAAGCCCTGTATGTTGAAAATTAATAACTGATATATAGACGTTTTAACACATTGCAAAATTTATATGAAAACGTAGTGAAGGCAAATGAAGTGCACGCAGGCAGTGTGGCATAGAGACGTCGAAGATAGTGATTAAAAATATGGACGTTTGAGGCTTTAAGCTGAGGTAGCGAAAATGCACACTACTGTGAAACACGGTTACAAAGGAATGCGCGAAACCTCTCGGCTTCTTTGGTGGTCGAACCCTTGTGACATGTTAAGCCTTACTCATAAATCTTATCGCTATGGTTTGTGATTCATTTAATTGTAGAATTGTTGATTTATTCTGTTTTTCGAGTTTAGCGTTCTACAGCTTTCAAATAATTAAAATGGCAAAGAAAGCTTTGGATAATGTTTTTCCAAAAGACAACACATATTTTGGAGAGGCATCTTTGTATTTGTGAGGAATTTTATTATGTAATAATCCTGAAGGCGGATTTAAAATATGGTCTTTTTCGAAAACGAAAAACAAAACCGTCAAAAGGTAAAACGGGTTTGTGAAACGGAAAATAAGTTTTTCGAAAGTATTAAACGATTTTGAATATTCAAGTAAGATTTATCGGAAAAAATTTTTCAATTTTTAATAATTACGCACAGATGTACGCAATAAAAAAAACAAAATTTTTATAAAAGACCATAAATTTAAAAAAGTTTTTTTTATTTTTTTTTTAAAACGAGTGTCTTTTTGAAAAAGCAGAACGAAGTGGTATGGGTGTGTAATGAAATGCGATTTGAAAAATGAAGGTACAATGACGCAGGAGGAAGACCAATAGTTTTAAATGTGAGTGAATTAGAACGTCAAAAGGAGATCGTAAATAATGTGAAAAAAAACAAAATGGATGAGTAATTTTTATAATCAACTGATTTTGAGGAAAAAAGAAAAAATTAAAAAATAAAAATTCAATGAAAAAAGAAAAGAAAAGAAGGAAACAAAATTTTTGTTGAACCAAACGTTTACTAACTAAATCAAAAGCTGTTTAATAGAAATTATAGCATCTTCATTACTTGCTGATTCAAATGGTTTGAATGCCTTGGAATCTCACTATAGACTTTGAATTTTACTTTCATTCATTCAGAAATCCAAGATTAATTATTGAAATAACTCCATGAAGTTGAAAGACTGAGAAACCTAAATGAGGCAATAAAAATGCATGTACTGAAGATACGTGACCTTTAAGCACGATTGATAAGATTCAATTTACGAATAAAAAATTAATAAATAGTTATTTTTAATGAATATTACTTTTATATTTGATAAATTAATAAAAACCACTCTTAAACAAGTATTTTCTATCAATCAACCTTCCATTTAGTCATTCAAATGGCTATTTATGAAGTAGTAGATCGAAATTTTTCCATGAAAAAACGTTCAAAAGGCTTTGTAATAAAAAGTTCATTTGATGTTATTTGACAAAAAATTTAAATAATTGGACGACTTATCAACATCCATCGAAAATGCATTGAAAAATCGAAAGATTCGCTGACGATACAAATCTCTTCATTGAAGTTTGCTATGATAACTCCAATCCCAATCTTGACACAATATCTGACTGTTTTTATTTTATTCAATTGGTTAAACCAAAATCATTTTAACTATTCCCAGCAAAAGTGACTGTATGTTCGTTGATGGTCCTGCTTTGTTGTTCAAGTCTAACCTTTCTGGTGTTATTACTCTAGATAGCACCACCCTCACGATCTCTCCAAAAATTACACTTCTTGGCGTTACTCTCGACTCTAATCTCAATTTCAGTCATTTTGTCTCACGCACCATCCAATCGTCAAATTTCCACATACAGACCATAAAACAGGTATGTAGATTTCTGCTCTTACCTTCTGCTGACTCTCACAGTCTCATTAGTAATCTCAAAATTGGGCTATTGCATTTCTTTTCTTTGGGATCTTCTAGCCTACGTCCTTTCTAAGTTGCAATCTTTTCAAATCATGCCGCAAATTGTTCTTCAGACTGACTACTCCAATTCTTCTCGCGCCTGCCTTGATTTCTTGCACTGGTTATCGGTTGCCCACAGTTCTAAATTCAAATTAACGAGGCTTGTAGCAAATATTCTCACCACTGGTCAAACAGCTTACTTATAGATTTTCGCTCTGTTTGTCACCCACATGGGTACGTTAGATCCTCTCAATCCGGTTCTTTGTTGCATCAGCCAGTTTCCTCAAACGTCTTCGCTCATCGTTTTTTTCCATACAGCCTCTACCCTATAAAACTTTCTACCATACAACCTCTGCTTGTCAACTTCGTTGTTTAATTTTTGTAAACTGCTAAAAACTCACTTTTACTAAGACCATTCACCAACCTAATTTTGATTGATCCTTAGTGCCTCTGCGACAACCTAGGTTGCAAACTGTGTGCTATAACAAAGGGTACATTCATTTAATTATTCATTTATTTAAATGTTTCTTTGGCACTGTTTCCCATAAAAAATTAAAAATTAAAAAACACCTCAATAATTTTGTTTTAAAAAAAGCTTCAAATAAGCATGTCGTTATGATTTTAAAATTATTTCATAAAACCTTTCGAGAAATTCCTTTCAGATAAAGGGAAAAGACAAGGGAAATATTTGTAAAGTTGGGAGAATACTTAAGATTCAGAAGACAGTCTCTGCTGAGTTTGAGTGAGACGTTCGGATTGAACAAGTGAACACGAAGTGAACTAAATTAACTTTTAAAAAATTTTAGATTTTCAATTTTTCATTTTCTATTTAGATTTTCGATCAACATTGAGATAGAAAAAATTAATCAGTTTTATAATTAATACAACGGCACAGCCTTTGTATTTTGTTTGAGTTTCATTGTAAAAACTTTCTGTGTGCTGTTAATTTATGTTCATAACGTTATTTCTATGATGAAATGACTTCAATCAAACATCAAAACGTTTTTTTTTATCTTTCTTTATAATACTCACCTAACAAATCCAACATGCAAAATAACAAAGATCATATTTACCGAAGCAGTTAAGCTCAAATAAATCATCACATGAAGCTTCTACACGGTGTATAAATCCCAGCTTACATACCCTTCTTGAGTAGGCTTGACATTGTGAAGAGATTCATTTGGTTCTCAGTATTTAAGTTTCAAGTTTGAAAAAAGAGATTTTTCACTAAAGCAATTTTGAATAGCTTTGCAAACTTTTAATCAGATTAGGAATACATATTTTTGACTCATCAAATTTTATTTTATCAAAATAAAAATTCAAAACTTAAGTTGTGTATTTTGATTTTTTCTATTTCACCTTTTCAATTAATTTCAGTGTTTTTATTCATTGTCTGAGGTTCAAGTGTGTTCTTCGTCCTACACATTTATTTTTTACAATCATTTCATTATCTACCGAACTCTCATCAGGACAGTAACTCCATTTTCCAAAAGTTTCTTTCAGGAATTTGAATCATTAGTGGCATAATTAGCTTTATCTACTTCAAAAATGCATAAAACTCATTCAATGGTTTTTGCAGGGAAGTTGCATTGTGAACGGTTATTTATGAATAAAAATTATCAAATACACGCCAAATATACCAATGTGCAAACACATCGATCGACAATAAGTGTGAACACAATACCCTCAAGTTTACTTGTGATAAAGTGAAAATTAATATGGAGGAGCGTTTAAATATATTCAAGAAGAGTCTTGGAAGAAATATAAAAATTCACCACGTTTTCAGTAAGTGAAGGGATGTTCTAAAATATAAATAAGCCAAGGTGTGATTAACTGCGCATTGGGAAAACCTGAGAGCGGCTTATGTGAGGTTTGAAGTCATGTTTCAATTATCAATGTAACCACTTGGAACCTTCTGGTGATTTCATCTTCACCTCGAAGTTGCAAGCAACTCCGAATAGATATGAAGAAGTTGTTACACCATTAGGTGAACCGAGGTTGTGATACTTTTAAGTTTTCAAAGAGATCTATCTTCCTTTGAAAACTCTCCAGCTTTTTTGCATTATTTTTGCAACTAACTTGGATGATGAATGAATGGTAATCATCTTTTAGAGATAAATTAGGCAAAAATGATTGAACATATTGGAAGTTTATAAACCTTTATGTTTGAAATTATAAGATATTTTTGCAAAACTATGGACAATTCTTTGCGACACCTAATTAAACTGGAAAGGAAGGAAGTTTCCATTGGTTTTCTATTTGTTTCATACAATATGTTACAATGGTTATTTCTGTGGCATTAGCTTCAAAAGTACCGTAAGATATTTCAAATAAATTTTGCATTTTCAAAGCTATTTCATATGATTTTATAGTCACTTTTGCTCTTAATTTCCACCTCAAATAACTTTTAACATTACAGTTTTAGCTCCTTTGTCATCTTTTTCGACTATTTTTACATTTTGAACATTCTTCAATGGTTATTTCAATTTATTTTCAGTTTTTATTCGATTTTAATTTTTTTAATTTTATTAATTTGATTCTTCAATAAATTTTGCCTTCAATTTCTACCTTAGATTTCTTGAAACACTACAGCTTCGGTTCATTTGATTTTGTTTTCCCATGTCGCTTTTTTCCATTCTCTATGACATTTTTGGAACACGAAACATTTTCAAATAGTTATTTGATGAGATTGTAAGATAATAATAAAAATTAAAGTTTTTAATTCAAATACAATAGATAATTTTGCTTTTCATTTTTACTTAAACTTTTGAAACTTTGCAGTTTTTCTTGAGTTGGCATTGTTTTCCTATTTTCATTTTTTCCATTCTTCGTAACATTTCTTGCAACACGTATGCGCCTGCAGCATAAGAGTTAGCGCGTTTCATTGTAAAGTTCCAGACTCAAGGTTCCGTTCACGGCTAGGTTCAAACTTGAGTCTTAAAACGCAACGACTCTAGTAATGAATAGACGATTTGCTAGAGTGGCTTAGACATTTAATAGCCCAGCAGTGAGTAATCTTATCTGATCTAATCTTATCAGTAAAACCATTTTATCTGTGAGTGCTTTGAACCATTGCTAAAAGACGCTCTACAAAAGCGTTGTTTCGATCAGACTAGATTAGCAAATCAGAAAAACACTGAAAATGTTTGAAAACCAAAAATAAATATTATTTTTTAAATATAATAATAACAAGTTGTGCTTATTTTTAAGTTTAGACAAAACAAATAAAAATAGGAATTTAACCACAATGGTATGATCATTGCAGTCTGTTTTTTTTACTTTCTTTAAACTATTTTTATTCATTATTTGAACTGCTAAGTCTCAGCTATATGTTATGAAATAGTTAATGTTCTTTGGTTGCGTTTCCAATTTGATGCCAGTTTTTGCCGTAGGGTTTTCATTCTTCAAATTTTTCTATTTTAGTTCTTTTTTTCCTATTTCTTAAGTAATTCATTTTTTCAATAAATAATTCATTTTTTTGGAAAATATTTTATTTTTTCTGATATATTTCGTTATTTTGATATTTTTTTCAATATTTCGGTCGTTATTAGTTAATTCCCCATCATCTTCCTTCAATTCCGCATCAAGTGCTCTCTTAACTCCCGCTAAATTACCATCAAGATGATTCAATATTCTTCGGCTGCGTTTATGAAATTCTAGCTTCGAGGTAAATTAAACTATAGTACTATGAAAATATACTTGGAAAATAATATTGCGAATCTAGCTCAACTGGGACGAATATGCTTGAGTCGAGGTCAAGTATCAATTTTGAGTCTTTTTATAGAAATAATATCAATTAACATAGTCTTATTAAAAATATTTTAATCCAATCTCTAATCCTTAAAACCGAATAAATACTTCAAACAACCTGTAATCCATATCTTCAATGCCACCAGCCTCTTGTTGGATTTTTTTTCTTCAAGAAAGATAGGAATAGGAAAAGGGGGTGAAATGACCATTTAAATCAAACCTCATCTTCCAGCTAATATATTCAGCACCATAACTGAAAAAAAGATAGCTGCATTGAAGACTCTTATTGTCAAGCGAGCTTTCAATAATACTGTTCATTATTTCTTTGGGTTTTATCATCCACACAAACCTTCATATCTGGAACCATGTTGGATAAATCATATGGATGTTATCTCTACTTTCGCGTTAGATAATAATAAGTTTGTCTCAGATAAAGGTTTCAATTCATCGTCTCATGAGAGCCTCATACATACTTGTCTTAGATACAATTACTAAGAATCAACCCATGAGAAAAACAATCTTAATAGATTATATGGTATCAATACAGATCCAAAGTTATTTAACACTAATACTTACGTTTCCCATATCAAAACCCACCATCTTGGTGTTATTGCCTTGCCTCTCAACATAGTCCCGTTTTATAACAATATTACACGTTTAATTCACACCTACCGCCGTCGTCATTCCAACCAACATAAGGCATGTTTCAATTATTTATCATTGAACTCCTCCAATATAACATATTGTGATCACCGATTTAGTTTTTTTATACTACAGTTAATCGAGGTTTCAATATGTTTTGTATAATTCAACAAGTTAAAACCTTATTTTCTACTTCTTCATTTGTTATTCATTGAAGGAAAAATTCCAGGGATAAGTTGATTCCTTACCTCAAAAAGCTATCTCGTGAGGAAGAGATTTTCCGCTTGCGCAAAAGCGTTGTGGCCGTTGCTGTCCGTTACTTTAATTTTCTTTTTTCAACTATTTTTATTTTAAAAATTTTTTTTTCAATTTTAAGTTTCAAATATTAGTTATGAATAAGTTAATTTATCTAAGAGTTATAGTTTTTGCTGGTTACAAAGATTTGAAGATATTATTTTAATGTTTGAAATACATGCATCACAGTGAAATTGTCAACCAACGGGTTACATAAACACCGTTTTGCGAATTTATTGAACAAGAAAGTGAACAAATGTTGAAAGGCATTGCAAGGAATTATGAGATCCAGAAAGATTTCTTCGTAAATATAAAAAATAGCTGAGAAGTAAAAAAAAAGAAAGAATAATTTGAATAAAACTTTTATTCATAACCTTATTATGGGATTTGCAGTTATGATTCAATTCTCAATTTTGTTTTTGATTTTTTTTGATTTCTTCTATCATTATGACTTTGGCTGATTTTATGAAACATTCTTCAATAGTCATTCGATATAAGCTATGATTCAATTCTAAATTTTGAGTTTCATAAATTTGATTTCATAGTCTCTTTTTGATTTTTTGTAACAGACAAATGGCAGTTCTTATGACATGAAGTTACAGTTCATTTTAATAATTTCGTCTACGATTGTCCGTCATGCTTTCTACCATTTCTTGCGTTTTCTTGCATTTGAATAAATAAAGACCCTTTTAAAAAAGCAATAAACACCAAGCCTCATTTTTAACTTACAAATTTTTTAAAATAATTTTATAGCTTCTAACAGAAGCAAGGCAAAGTAGAGCACAGTGAACAAACTACGTTGAAAGGTTTTTTTCCAACATTGATGCCGATACATTCAATAGTTTTTTAGCTTTTTCATTTTTGTGGCATTTCTAGCAACATCAAACATTTATCAATAGATTTTTCAAGTAATTAAAAACTATAGTAAATTAAAAAAATTGAGGTTTTTTTGTTTGGTTTATTGGCCAATTTTGCTTCTAATTTTCAGTTTGGGTTTTTTATGTCATTACAGCTTTGGTAAATTTTCCATCCTTTATAAAGTTTTTGTAACATCAACTACTTCAGTAGGTATTTGGTGTGAATAGGAGCTGTTAAAAGTTACTAAGAATAGTTAATTTGATTTTTTAGTCAATTTTGCTCCTAATGTACACTTAAACAGTTCATGACATTGAAGTTTGAGTTAATTTTGCACGGCAAGTTGTAATCTTGTTGTGTAGGTTTTTGAAAAATATTAAATTAAAGACTGAAACAAAAGTTTTTGGTTGGCGATTTCACTGCAATTTTTCAAGCGAGAAAAAGGTGGAGAATGAAATTATCTTTCAAAATATTTTAAACAAATAATATCATCTTTAAAAAAAAGTTTAATGTTTAATGTTTGAACTAATCTTTGTGATTCGGAACACTTAATGAAAATAGTTTCAAGTGACACAATAAAATAAGCGGATGGATTGTCGTAGACGCTTTCACGCGACTACTACGACTCAAAAGGAATAGTAAATTTGATTGGTCTTTAATCAAGTTTTCAGAGACAAAATCACACGATGATTTTTTTATAAAAACCAAATCAATTACGAAAATAAAAATTGGCTAACGTTAAGTAGCAACTAAAAATTTTTTCAATTTTTTTTAAAATTAAGGTGCAATCATCAAAACGAAAAATTATTTTTTTCAAAGATTATAAAAAAGTGGAAGACAAAGCGTAGTGATTTGTTATTGAATGCAGCAAAATGAGTTCGTATACAAATTGTTTTCAAATGGTTGCATTTTAGACGCTTCGAAAACACAATAAAATACGAATAATAATAATAATAATAATAATAATAATAATAATAATAATAATAATAATAATAATAATAATAATAATAATCATAATCATAATCATAATAATAATAATAATAATAATAATAATAATAATAATAATAATAATAATAATAATAATAATAATAATAATAATAACAATAATAATATTATTTTTATTATTATTATTATTATTATTATTATTATTATTATTATTAGTATTATTATTATTATTATTATTATTATTATTATTATTATTATTATTAATAATAATAATAATAATAATAATAATAATAATAATAATAATAATAATAATAATAATAATAATAATAATAATAATAATAATAATAATAATAATAATAATAATAATAATAATAATAATAATAATAATAATAATAATAATAATAATAATAATAATACTAATAATAATAATAATAATAATAATAATAATAATAATAATAATAATAAAAATAATAATAATAATAATAATAATAATAATAATAATAATAATAATAATAATAATAATAATAATAATAATAATAATAATAATAATAATAATAATAATAATAATAATAATAATAATAATAATAATAATAATAATAATAATAATAATAATAATAATAATAATAATAATAATAATAATAATAATAATAATAATAATAATAATAATAATAATAATAATAATAATAATAATAATAATAATAATAATAATAATAATAATAATAATAATAATAATAATAATAATAATAATAATAATAATAATAATAATAATAATAATAATAATAATAATAATAATAATAATAATAATAATACAATAAAAATAAAAATAAATTTTATTAGATTTTTTGAAGAAAAAATTTTCTACAATTTTTACTTAAACTTATTTTGGTTGAATTTCAACTTTTCATCTTAACCTCATTAAAGAAGCCATTTGTCAGTCGTCTGAGAGCGCCTTTGAACACTTGTGTAAGAGGCGCTGTACAACCTCATTGTTTAAATTGAAGCCGACAAAGATGCTTTTTGGACTGCTTGATATGCGCTTTGAAAAAATCCAAAGAAATTTAGAAATCAAAAATTGATTTAAAAGTTGGAAACAATGGAATGAAAAGATAAGAAAACTCCTTAAAACATTAGTAAGAGTAACGCCAAAAGATTATCTAACAGACAAACTTAATTAAACAAGCCAATTCGAAAAATATCGTAAGAGACAAAACAATGAAAGAAACAGAAAATTACTTTTGTTAAGCTTGCCGACCGATCTTTGATAAAACTTTCAGAGCCCAAAACTGAATTCAGCCTGGGTCTACAAAGGCGTTAACTCAATTAAAGAACAGACGCTTTGCAGACGTTTTGCTAGGCATCAAGAATACAGGCGACAAACGAATGGCGGAGATCAATTGCAGATGGCTCTGTTATAAAATCTTTTTTTCAACTTTTTGTCGTTTTCTATAAATTCAATTAAAGTGCTCTCCTTGTGAATCTCGATGAAGCTTTCTTCTTTAATTAATATATAGGTAAGTTGCTTCTTTTTCCCTCGGTAGTTCTTCCACGCTACAATTTCCAACGAATGTGTTTTGTGAAAAATAAACTACTTTCCAATCTTACCTAACCTTTATAAAGTTGCTTAATATAACTATAAACATTCATCCTTTTACTGAATTATTCTTTTATTTCATTATAATATAATTATTTTTCTCCTATAACTTAATACGTATAATTCCACATTTTCTACGTCCTAGTTGGTTTCTATGTTATTTGCTAAATGTTCTCCTGTTTTTATTTTTACTCGTATTTTCAAAAAAAAAATTTTCTTATTTATCTATTCTCAAATTTATTAGGCGTTTAACGATTTCATCAAGTTTTTTTCAAATCCATTTTAACATCAATTATTATTTTAAAACATCCAGCTCCCTCTCTACCTATGAGGTTTTTACTCGTATCAATTTTATTACTAATAATGAAAATAAATCTACTTTTTGGAAAACAGAAGGGTAATACTGTCGGCTTGAAACTCTACGCGGTTAATGCCACTATAATAATATTCGTGTTTGTATTGTATTGTATTTGTAATACTGCACGCTTCCCATCAGTTATGCTTCTTCTCAAAACTCATCATCTGCTTTTTTTAAATCTACATTTTCTCCTTTAAACATCAATTATTCAACCTACACAACACTTGAATGTCTTTTTTCAACATTCAAATCCCCCTTCAATTTCTATTTTACCATTTCTCTTATTCATAGACCTCTATCCTCTTCCTCCCTCCTCTCCTTTGAGAGTTTTCAAAATTAGTTGGGACTCTTCACATGCGCCTTTCGCTTTCTTTATTCATAGGATACTTTATTTTTCCCTACAACAATAAATATGACGCCAGCGCTACAACTTTCACGTGACTCTCTGATGCTTCTCTCAACAACTTTCTTCCATAACGCTTTCTGAACTAACTAATTTAATGCGTTTTGTGTCTCCTTTTACTTCATGCTTTCTCTGCCTCATCCCAACTCATATTTTCGAAAAGCTTTGGTTTTTTTCCCACCTAAGACTTCTAGAAATTATTCATCTCACCTTAACCACGGCAATATTTTTTCCATTTTTTACAAAAATCTATAACCACACCAATAATTTAAAAAATTACCTTACCAACAAACTGTCGCTTATCTTTTTAAGTTTTTAAAAATTGGAAAAGGTTATTTATTTCCAGCTTCTTCTTTTCTTTGAAACCCATAATCTGCTTCCTCTTCTTCATTCTAGCTTTCTTTCCTTCTATAGTGCCGAAACCTTTTTCTAAACGATCTATAATGATTCTATTTTCTTTTCCAACAAAGATATCATCTCCTTCTTTATTCGTTTAGATTTTTTCTTGGTTTTTTCCACCATGGACTACTTTCTACTATTTCAAAAACTTGAAATTTTTTTGGTATTTCTGGTTTCTGTTTCCGATAGATCTTATTTTATTTTCACAATGTAACTTTTGTAGTTTTTCCAAATAACTTTATTTTTCTTCTTTTTTCTTTTTGATGTCCTTCAATGTTATATTCTTGATCCCCTCTTTTTTATTTCCTATATCTTTGAAATTCCAAGAATTCTTCCTTCATTCTCTTTTCAGAGTCAGCTTCATGCTGACTACTCCCAAATTCCAAATTTATTTCTTGAATTTCCTTCATTATCCATCATTTTCAACGTTTTTCCTGCCTTCACAAACTCATCTCTTAGTGGCATTCTATGTTTCTCAAACTCAACCATTTTAAATTTGATTTATATATTTTAGCAAACCTTCTCGACTTATTGGTTTTTTTCCCTCAATTGATATTTTATCAAACCTCTCAGTTTAGGCTTTAACTTTGATTTTTCTGTTTCTTCTCATACCATTAATGAAAGCTTTAGATAAATCATCCTTCTTCTATCTTCATCGTGTCAAACAACTGAAACTATTCCTAGACAATCCCACTCTCAACTTACTAGTTTTTTTGCTTATACAGTCTCGCTTAGGTTATTGTAACTCTTGATACTATGGACTCTCAGAGACTACTCTACACCCTTTCACCAAATCTTTTAATAGCGCTGCTTGCTTAGTTCTTAGTACCCAACAAATTCTCTCGTATAACATTGTTTTTATTTTTTTACACTGGTTGTTTTATAAAAAAAAAAATTAGTATTCAAAATCTGCAGGCCTATGATTAAAATAAAAAATAATCATTCACCTAACTACTTAGCTGACCTTTTTAAGTTGCCTTCTCGTAAAGGACTGAGATCTACTTCTCATTTTTCAGAATACCTTCTAATAGTACTTATGCTAAATCTGCACTTACCCACTGTGGCTCATTTTATGGAACTTTCTTTCTCCTAAAGTTTCTTCTATTACTACTTTTTTTATTTATTTTGTTTTCGTAAAGCTCTTGAAACTTTTTTGTTTTGACAGTTCGTAGCAGAGCGCTTTCATAAAATCAGTGTTATAAAAATGCCTTGATAAAATTAGATTTCTTTCGAGCTGTGTTAATTGTCTTTTTCAAGACATGAGCTCTACCTTTGGTTAAATCGCAAAAAAACCTCAAGTAACTTTGTTCAACCCACGTTGCAACATATTTATTCAAATCTGAACAAAGCTTTGACTTCTTTTCTTCAATTAATGTCCCACCTAACCTTTCACTCGCCCTCTTCTTTACTATCCATGGCTTCAGTTTCATCTTTGACTACTCTCTCTTTTTGATACCACAAGTTGAGTCTGTAGCTATTTCTTCTTTTTTTCATCACCGTCATATCAAACAACTCAAACTGTTTTTTGGCACCTACACCCTCAAAGTATTAGTCTCATTGTTCAGTTTGTTCCGTTTTGATTATTGCAATTCTCTTTACCACAAATTCTTCAAGTTTACAATATACCCTTCACCAAAACTTGTCATAGCGCCGTCCTCTAGTTTCTGGTACTTAAAAATTCTATTGCATATTTTCTGCTATCATCTCTTTACAATGGCTATCTTTAAAACATGTGAACTTATGATCAAAATTGAAAACAATCTCTCATCTGATTACCTTATTTAGCTTGTACGTCTCATTCATTCTACATTCATCGCTAACATGGCTTCATTACAACTTGATGATAGTATTCATAATTTAATCTTTCCACTCTTTGAAAATAGAACCTATTCTACAAAGTTCTCAAATAAAACATTTATTGTCTTATCTATTAATTCTAGCGTAGTTCAAGGTTCGGTATTGGTTCCATCATTTTTCATTATTAATGCATTTTCTATTAAACTTTACACCCCCTCAATAAAATGATCAAGTTTTTTGATGACACTTATCTTGTCATTCCGTCATCTAATAGTAATTCCTTGCAATTAGAACTTGACTCTTTATCTGCACGGACTAAATTAAGTAAACATTTACTTAATTCCAAAAAATTTTATGGATTAATTATGCATGATAATAATAATAATGAAATAACACCCCCTAGTCTTCATCCATCTCTCCAACGAACTTTTTCCCTCGTTATTCACTGAAACTTTTAACATCACACCTCACATTGATAATATTATTATTAAATGCTATCAAACATTCCATGCTTCTGAAATAATTGGGGCTCATGGACTATTCGGTTCTAGATTGTATGATATAACAATGTCTTATTATATCTTGCATATAAAACAAAACATTGAAATATGCAGCACCTTCATGGTGTGGATTAGCCAATCATGATCATATAAAACAACTTCAATCTTTACTCAATAAACTTATAAGGCTCAACTACCGTCATCCTATCCATTTTAAAATAAAATCGATATTTTCATCTTTTGATGAACGCGTGTTCTCAAGCACCATGTACTCCATCAAATCCTTCCACCGGTCAAGTCTACATCCCATGATATGCGGAGACGATTACACCAAAACAAATTACTTTTCTCACCAAGACAAAACATTCCTCCCTCGTTTTCTCAATACTCAATAAGCTCATAATACTCATTGTTCATCGTTTTTAATTTGAACCTTTTTTTGTTTGCCGTTTGTTGTAAGTACAATGCTGCCTTTTATGACTGATAATATTCAGTTCTCATAAATTTAAATATTTTTTTTTTCATTTCAATTGTTCGCCGTGTTTTGTACCATTTCCAGCTTAGGTCTGGACATGATCGAATGAGGACAATAAAACTTATTAAGCAACCTCCTCGCGAGTGTGTAGACCCAGATCGTCTATTCACTCTTACTTTTTATGATTATTCTAAACCACACTCGTGCTAAATCTGCACCTTCCTACTGCGGCTTTTTTAGTTGAAACACTCTTCCTCCAAATTATACCTTACTTACTTTTCTTCTTTCTTTTTCGAAACTCCCAAAGTTTATCTGTTAACAGCTCTTATTAGTAAGTTTCTAAATAAGTTGCAAGCCGCCTCATACAAACGCCTTGATTGTTTCAGAACATTTTCAAAAATTTGCTTTGTTTGTTGCTTCACTTTTACGTCAACCCGATTTTACGTCAATTATCATAGTAACTTTTCACCATAACCTTCTGTGTCATTGCTGTTCTACTCGATCTGATTCCTCTTGGTTTTCATATTTTAACCTTGTACATCCCTCAGTATTTATTTAATTTAACTCCAAGTTATTCATACTCTATACTCATAAGGTTTTATCATTTTGTTTCTATGGTATTTTTTGTCTTTTTACTAAACTGGGTCTCGGTAATTTTAATGATTTTTGTGTAACACCAGTGTGTTTGCGGCATAATGCTTAGCCAGTTCCGTTGTAAAGTGTGATCGGATGAGCTCAGATTTGAGTTCTAAAAATCGGCTATTCAATTAAGTTTCAGATACCATTCTAGAGTTCCTAGTCTTCTAGTAGCCCACAGCGAGTGAAACTATTTCTATGAGAGTGCTTTTGAACATAGTGCTAAAAGACGAGCTACAAACGTATTTATTAGATTAGATCAAATCAACTCAGATTCCATCATTTGCAGAGCACTAAGACTTTTCTTTTTCGAAAAACTTTTTTTTTTCTTACTTCATTTTTTCATTCAGCTTATATAATAAAACCACCTCGGAAGGGACTCAGAGCTTACCTTACAACGACAAGAATTATCATGTTCCTCCAACTTTGGGGCTTGTTTCCTATTTTTGGAAGAGTTAATCAATTTGATATTTTTCTCATTCTCACCTCCCAATAGTTCTTCAATGCATATTTATTTCAAATGTTTCCTCTTCGGTCAACATGCCTGCTTTTATTTCAGAGTTTTTTTCCTAATTTAAAAAATAAACTCTACAGTGCTTAGAGTCATGGGTAATACAGAATTAGGCATTTTTACAAAAAATTAAAAGCTTCAGTATGTAATACCCCTTTATAGAAAAGCGCCTGTTGAACGGTGCAGTAGTATCTAAAGTTTGGTTTGAGTCCACTTCGGTGTTTACTGAGCATGGTTCTGGCATGTGGTTTAGCTGTATTCTAGTGTTTAATGTTTGTTCATACACTTTTGATCGTGTCTGGTAGATGGGTCGAGTGGCCGCAATAATTTATGATGAGTGATTCAAACCACCTTATGCCTGTATATGGAAGCAATGGAAGAGTAGCCTGATAGACAGTGGTACAAACACAAGCAACAGGAATGAGTTTGAATAATAATAATAGCTAGAATAATAACACAGAAATGAAGGAATAAATGATTAAGTTGAAAATAAATAAAGACCTAACTCCTTCCATATGTTTAACTGGTCTCTTATAGAGCGGAATTATCTCGTTAAAACTAGGCATGGTAGTAGCGTACGGTGTCTCAAGTATTTTATATTAACTATTAAATTCTATCTAACAGTGTCAAATAACTTTTAACCATGTGAAGTTTTCCACAAGGAGTGAACTGAGGCATCCAGTGTAGGTGCAAATGTTGTTCTGGCTGAGAAAATGCTTAATTCTCGTATTGCCGTCGGAACATAGTGGTTTGCTAGTACCTTGTTTTCTCCCGGAAAAGTCTTTGTTGGTCTTTGATTTAAACATCACTGCTATGTCTGAAGCTGTTTGCGTTGATGTAGACAAGGTTATTGGAGATTTTGTCTATCATAGAGAGCCGGCAGTTTATTCGAGGCTGTTTAAGGGACTTCCTGTTGAAGTTTGTAAGCATTTTTGTCATGCATTCTGGGCTCTTGGTAAAAATGTCATTGAAAGACAAAGCGGGTGGCTTTACGCAGACGTTGCTTTAAAGCCTTGGTGTGGTTTTTCTTGCGGGGATCTCAAACTAAGACTGCGTACTCAGGTGAGGAGTGAACCATGGCATTGTATAGAACATCCTTGATAAGTGCTGTGTATCCTTTCAGGTTGCTGCGTAGGAATCCCAGGGCTTGAATGACCTTGCTTGTGATGTTGCCTATGTGATTCTCCCAACTGAGGTCTCCAGTGATGATGCCTTTAGGGCATCAGGAGGCTCAAACGTGTGGCCATGAATACTGTATGGGGTTTTGAAACCTTACGGCAACGAGGGACAACTCTGGTGACAGTACCGCTTTTGGGTTGAAGTTCATTCGCCATGTTTCTTCCAACCCTTCTAGGGCTGCATGAGTTTGGTGAAAACCTCTGTCTCTTATAAATGTTGCTTATTGAAACCGTGAAAGTTGTCACTCAACGTGTTGTGCGCTTCAAAGTATTGCATTACCTTGCGGTACACTAGATGTTCCAAAGGCTGGCAAGTGATTAACGTCAAGAGCACTAGCCTACAGTTTGATGTTTGGTGTCTGCCATCCTTCTTGAGGAGTGGGACTACTGAGGCATCTGCCAGTTTGTGGGCACCTCACTTGAGCAAAATATGAAACATATTTGCTAAGATTGGAAATGTTTCTATAGCTCAAATGAATGTTGAAATGTCATTTGGGCCGGTTGATACATTTTCTTTGAGGTTCATCATTAGCTTATGAACATCTTTCCAATGAACTGAGACATTAAACCTAGGTGGCACTCTGTTCCATGTTTTTAATGTTGGCGGTGTTTTCACTAATGAATGTATAGACAAGCTGTTTGTTTAAAACGTTTGCTCTGGTTGTGCTGCCTTTTTGGAGGTAACCATCCTTGTTTTTCGAAGCTGCATCACTGAAGGCTTTCTGTTCCAAAAACTGTTTGGGGTTCAAAGTCTTGGCTGACTGTGTCCAAGATGTATTTCTTATTTTTTATAGCACTTTTTGCAGTCTCACACCTAGATAGATACTATTATTTTGTTCGCCGGTTTAGCTTTTTTGTAAGCTTTGTCTTTCTCAGATAGAAAGGTATATTCCGGTATTTGTCCACGGAATCGTTTGATTTAAAGTTTGCCATTTTGAAAAGAATTCGTTTTATGGCAGCAAGTTTAGTGTTTTATATCATATCTCTGGTTTCTTCTATGGAGAAGGTGCCATCAATGTTGCTTTCATTTTATAGCTCTCTTAAGGCTTCTCTGATGCTTTGGACGTCCGTTTTCTCACTCAAAGTAACTTTCTTTTAGCTGGTTTAAAATAACAAGTAATATTAATAGTACCAAGCAGGACAATGCCGTGGTCACTGTTACCAATGGAGGGCTTGCACCGTTGTTCACGTATGTTGTGAGAAATATTCATGGTTTTTTGTTTTTTGTGTGGAATTCAAAATGTTTTCCGATAGTTTTGTCGATTATTATATCAAAAAAACATTTGTTGACCGGTATGATTTCTATCCGTGAATAGCTTTTATAGCTTTATCTAAAAAGTTGAAATCTTTAGCTATTGTCATTATCTATTTCCTTGGTTGTTTCTTCGGTGCTAGAAAATATTTTACAGACGGAAAGTCGTTTTTTCGACTTCGTTTGGAGGTTATAAAAAGCTGCATGTAAAAAGCACTGATAAGTTCTGAATGTTGGTTTGTGGAGATTTTGCCAAGCGGGTGAAGGATCTTGGACATTATGGAAACACCCCTATGGGAACTGCTTGGTCGATCGCGATAAATGATTTCGTACCTCAGTTGGGCGGCCAATATTTCAGATGACTCGATGTTCAAACCATGTTATGGTGTCGATAGCGATGCTGGGTCGTTTATTATGGTTTCTAATAGTTTTTTTTTTCTTTTGGCAGTTTATTAAATAAATAGCAACAAATAAAATCGTAATTATCAAGAAATAGGAAGAGAGGAGAAAAAGTATAATAGGGTGGATACAAAAAACTTCAAAGACGATTTTTCTCGTAGTGGCACTCAACTCGAAGCTCTGAAGCTACACCATGTTGAATGACTTGATTCAATTAAAATAAAGAACTGAAGGAAATGAAATCTCATTTTCAGTCCTATGTGAACAATAATATGACAGAATATGAAATGCTTATCATTAAAAAAATTTTGAAGTAAGTAAATTATTGAACCACGCTGATGGCGATAAAGTTGAGAATGAAATGAGAATATGTAGTTCAAGCAAAGAATGCTTGACTGGACAATTGAATAAAGTTTCTGTTGAGTAAGAAATCAGGTCAGTATAGAGAAGTGAAGAGAAGAGTTGAAAGCTACCATCAATCAGTTGTCCGTGTTAATTTGAGACAAGATTGATGAAAAATGAAAAATTAAATAAGGAAGACTTGAAAACGAATGAAAATTTTCATTGAAAAAAATAATTAAGACATGAAATTAGATTTATTATTTATTGAAATAAAGTGCAAAATAAAATTAGTACTGTGTGGACGCATGGGAGCTTGGGTGTGTGTGTGTGTGTGTGTGTGTGTGTGTGTGTGTGTGTGTGTGTGTGTGTGTGTGTGTGTGTGTGTGTGTGTGTGTGTGTGTGTGTGTGTGTGTGTGTGTGTGTGTGTGTGTGTGTGTGTGTGTGTGTGTGTGTGTGTGTGTGTGTGTGTGTGTGTGTGTGTGTGTGTGTGTGTGTGTGTGTGTGTGTGTGTGTGTGTGTGTGTGTGTGTGTGTGTGTGTGTGTGTGTGTGTTTGTGTGTGTGTGTTTGTGTGTGTGTGTGTGTGTGTGTGTTTGTGTGTGTGTGTGTGTGTGTGTGTGTGTGTGTGTGTGTGTTTGTGTGTGTGTATGTGTGTGTGTGTGTGTGTGTGTGTGTGTGTGTGTGTGTGTGTGTGTGTGTGTGTGTGTGTGTGTGTGTGTGTGTGTGTGTGTGTGTGTGTGTGTGTGTGTGTGTGTGTGTGTGTGTGTGTGTGTGAGTGAATGTGTGTGTGTGTGTGTTTGTGTGTGTGTGTGTGTGTGTGTGTGTGTGTGTGTGTGTGTGTGTGTGTGTGTGTTTGTATGTGTGTGTGTGTGTTTGTGTGTGTGTGCTTTTGTGTGTGTGTGTGTGTGTGTGTGTGTGTGTGCGTGTGTGTGTGTGTGTATGTGTGTGTATGTGTGTGTGTGAGTGTGTGTGTGTTTGTTTGTTTGTGTGTGTGTGTGTTTGTGTGTGTGTGCGTGTTTGTGTGCGTGTGTGTGTATGTATGTATGTTTGTGGTGATGTTTGTGGGTGTGTGTGTGTGTTTTTTTTTTTTATTTGTTTGTTTTTATTTTATATATTTGTGGGTGGGTTATAAGTCATAAGATCGTTTGTGAGAGTATATTGGCTCCTTCATATGCGTTTCTTAGTTTAGTGGAAATCCAGCCCATGGTACGCACTGAGTAACATTAACTGGAACCCTTGTTTTCTCATGACATGAAAATTATTAGCCATAATTTATTTCTTCAAAACTCCTAACAAACACTTCTACTAAAACTATCAAAAGACTTTCCATAAAAATTTATAACACTCAATCTCCAGAGGTTGCAGAAACCGAGCGACGACAAAGAGATGATGATGATGATGACGAAAAAAATTAAAAACTCTAAGACATACAATTAAAACATATGTACTTCGTATATAATGAATATTTCTCTTTAAACGTTTAGTAAACCAGTTTCAATTAATTTTTATTTCAACATTAATTGGTTTCTAGATTTGAATGAGTATTTCTGATTTGAATTTGTTTTCTGTTTTCAATAATAATTTTCATAGTTGTTTGTCTTCGTTTGAATTACGTTTCATTATTATATGTTTCATTCTCACTCTTCAAACATGAGTAAGGACGTCCGAACAATCAGCCTACACAAAATGGTTTTCTAACACACCCATCATGCGTAAATAAGTGTGCATGAACTAGCCAGAATAATCCTTATATTGTATAATGTTGAAAAATTCAACAAAATATAACTAGTTCTTTGATTTCATTATTTATTAAATATAACTGTTGACCAAGAGAGTTTTTCCATATTTTTCACGTTATAAAAATGTCATTTAAAAAATTTAATATTTCTCACTTTTGAAAAGCTTTCACAATCATTTTTTGAAATCTAAAAAAAACTCTGCATCAATATAATGATTATTATCGAAAAAAACTCAAAATCAGATAATTTTTCTAATATTAGTTCCAATGAGCTAATTAAAGTTGTTTTTTTGAATGGCAATAAACAATTCGGATTATGCACGAATATTTAACGTAGAATACAAAAAAACAACAAAAATCCAAAACCTATCGAAAAATCTCAAAAAAAAAACATTTCAACTCAAAAACTGAGAGTTGAATTCATGAAACCTGCAAAAGGAGGCTTTTTTGACGTGATGATATGAAGGAAATGAACGTATTGTGTGATGATGCAGGAAAACTATAATTGCATAATAAACAAAAAATAATATAACTTAAAAATTACAGTAAAAAATATCAAAAACAACAAATAAAAAAAGATATATGAATAATTATGTGAAATAAAAAAACAAAAAAATGAAGAAATACGAAAAAAATAAGTAATTGTAAATTTATTATATATATTGATCAAGGATAATAAAACGTGGAAATGCTATAAAAAATAAGAAATACCAAAAAAATGAGTTAGATCAGTAGAAACAACTCAAAAATCAAATCAATTTAGAATGACTTGTATGACGAAAGCAGTCGCACACACAAACGTACGTACTTCCACGTAACAAGCAGAAGACACCAGTTGCGCGGTTTGGTGTGCTGCTGCAGGTAAAGAAGTGACTTTTCTGGAAATCCTGGGAAAGGAAGGTCTTTGGCAGTAATGTCATCGATATTTCCACTCTCTTCACCGCCCACCGCTGTGTGGCCAGCAAGGCTGAACACCGGGTTGTTTTTGAGGGACTTGACGTGGTGTAGCAATGCTTTTTTAGCAAACAAACCCGGCAATGGCTTGCGAAGCTTCTTCTCCTTTGACACACCTCCAAACGATTCGCTGACATCGTGAAACATGACAGCGTTTATTGAAGGTAGCTGAAATTATGCTTTCTCATTGCCTCAATCTCGATTCAACTTTGAGGCGTGTAGCTTTTTCCAAAACCGTGATTTTTTCAATTTCATTGTTTCTGTGGCGTCTATCAACAAACTTTAAAAAGGTTGGTGTTCATATAAAGGTATCCACTGGCTGATGATTTAAGTGGTTAAATAAGCAGAATTAATTTATTCATTTTTGTATTTAATACCAAAAAGGATATATTTTTTTTAGTAAATTTCAAAATTATATTTTTAAGTTTTCGTCATATCGTTGTTTTATCAATCATTATAATTACATTCCACAAGTTAAAACTTGTCAGAAGTGGCAAAATATAATCTTAAAAAATTTTCTCGTACACCTTCAAAACTATTTAATCGGGAATACATTTTGTTAAAATAATTATTCAGTTTTTTCTTTAATTTTTACTAAACATTAAAAAAGACATGAAAAGTTTACAACATTTGTACACTTTGTATGATTCCAGTAGTGCTTTGGCTTAAAACGACCTACGTCTGAGGCATATATTGCCTATATTTCAAGTTTCAGCAACTTTGCGTCAATGCATTTTTGGGTTTTTATAAAAATAATATGTTTAAACCGTTGAGTCTATTTTCTTATAAACTGTTCAATTATTTTTCTATGTAGAAACTAACTAACAAAAGTAAAATTATTTTGTTTGATAGGTATGAAGCCCTTGTTTCAATTCAAAATAAAAGTTATGGCCCAACAAACCACTCATTCCACAGATCAATCAGCTTTTTTTTTCATCATCCACCTATTTAACCTATTTTCAACTGACAAACATGAGATATAAGGTCATTTTCAACAAAGTATTAACTCGCTCGCTAGAGTCTTCAATGCTAATGAGAAAGGTTCCACATCAACATTAGAAAAAATATCTCGTTTTTTAAATTTCCATTTCAATATTGCATTTTTATGTATCATTAATAATTTTCAATTTTTTTCGAAACAATAAAAAATATTTAAACTAGATTTAAACAAAGATAAAAAGTAAATAAATTATCGATTTCTAGAATGCATTTAGAAGATAAGTTTGAGATGAAAAAAGATTCGAACCAAAAAATTGAGTTCAACTTTTTTTCCAATGCTATTATACGACTTACCTTAATTAAATTTTGTTCTCAACGTTTGAGTTTTCTAATTATTTTTTAAAGAAATTGACGGAAAAGTTTGTTTTTCATTCAATCAAATATGGAAAACGCTGGAAACGTTATATGGCAAACATTTAAAGTTATAGAAAAAAAATTGAATTTAACAAAAACTGATCGTCATAAAAAGTCAAGTTAACTTAGAAAGCATTGAAAAAATATATGAGATGAAGTGTTAAAGAAAGAATCAGCTGTGAAAAATAAAGCAAATAAAGTACCTAAATAAATTTCAACGTAAAAATTCAAGTCACAAACGATCATCAATGTTCTCTTTCTTGAGAAATAAGACGATAAAGGAGGAACGTTTAACATCAAAACTTCAATATTCATAAATAATGTTTAAATTGAATTTAAAACAGTTTCAAAGACATATTAATACAATTTATAAACAATAAATAACGTTTATGAGGTAAGAGACGATGTCTTTTGGAACATCGAAACAATGCGAGATTTTTAATGAAACAACATACAAACGCGAATATTATTATAGTGGCATTAAGGCCGTAGAGTTTCGAGGCCACAAAAATGAAGAAATTATTAAAAGAAAGTTTACCAAACAAAAATTCACTGTGGCGTGTTTCATCGGCTTCTATTTTATTTTACCGTTGTTTTTTATGGGTTTTTTGAAAAAACTTTAATTTTCAACAAAAATAATAAAGTTTTTCTATGACAAAACCTCTGTGGAATGGCGCTGTAATTATTGAAGTCATTAGAAGGGAGAAGGAAGAACCTCTAGACTTTGTTTGGAGGTAATTCAAATCAACTAAAACTATTGTTACAAAAAACCCGGGTCGACAGTTAAAAGCAAAACTGACTACAGAATCAAACTATTGAAAAAAATTGTTACATAACAATTGTTTATAATCACATCCAATGACAATTGAAAAATGTTCCATCCTTGTGAGATGAGCTTGATGTAGGGGTCAAGGTACTTTTTTTTTATTTTCTCTTCAGCGTTATTCCATAGTCATGGAAGAGCTTTTGGTTTACAGATTCAGCACACTGTTTCTCATATCAAACGAAAATGGCAGAGGGTCCCTCGTAACCAGCACGAACTATAACTCCTTAAGAAACAAACTATTTTACAATTGGTCCATATCAACTATAACTAATATTTAAAATATACAATTTTAACTTGTTAATAAAAAAAGTGTAAATAGAGTCGATTGGGAGAGAACCAGATCACCTCAGTCTTCTCACTGTTGAGCTTGAGGCGATTGGCTCTCATCCAAGCTGAAATTTCATTCACACACTTAGACACTCATTTGCTAGTCTTTTGTGCCATCATCATTACAGTGATCATATATCCGAGTGTCAGTAGCATATTGATGAAATCCTAGTTTGTATTTCATAGCCATCCTTACAAGCTCTCTAGTGTACGTTCTACGGGGTTAATGCCACTATAATAATATTCGTATTTGTATTGTATTGTTTTATATCTTACCGTTTTGTATTGTATAGGAAAAACAACAATAGTCCAAAAAAGATATTTGTAGGACACCCACGAAGAGTCAACAGAACCCGATTGTATTCCATTGCAGCGTATCTTTTTATAGAATTAAATCATTTATTTTTCAGGAAACAGTGAAGCTTCCAATTTAAAAGTATATTATAAATACATTATTCTAAATAATCAATCAATTTGTTAAATTTGCACAATTTTATTGACGTTAAACTGATTTTTTTGTTGAAATTTTCGATTTTTGAAATGTTTTTTTTTTCTTGTAAAACCAATAGAGACGCTGTTTCAACGGACAAAAGTGAAGCACAACTGTCAATCGCCACCGTCTTCATTATTGTAGCGAGTTGAATCACTTGGTGCGCCTAAGTTTACAAAAACCCTGAAGAAAACCAGATCCTTACACCACCACATGAGCAGGACACACAAACTCAAAATGACGAAAGAGCTTTTTCTTGCTGATGAACGATGAAACAAGAACTTCTTGGTGACCAACTGAAAGTTGAAAATCTTTTTTGAAAGTTTTCCCATGAAATTTTCACTAAAGTTCAGGAAAGTTTCTAAACTCTTTTGTGGGCCTCAGTGTGAAGGAATTCAATCTCTACGCATTCCCTTTGATAGCAGATCTGTGTGGTAAATATACATAAAATTTACTTTATTTCAGTTTAAATATACAATAAAAAACAATACGATACAAATACAAACATTATTATAGTAGCATTAACCCTGTAGAGTTTCGAGGCCACATACATATACTTTCATATAGAAATGTATCGCCACAAATTAATGCACTCTTAGGGCCTTCAAAAACTTTAAAAAAAACTAAAAAATTCACTTTCTTACTTTATTCTTCCCACACTTCCTTCCGTTGAAGACATAAGAAGGGTTGAAGTTGAAGTTGGGAGAGCTAATGAAGCTTCCCAGGCAATTTATTTTTCTGGACAAGTTCTCTTGCAGGGTGTTAGTTGTCATTTCGATCAATAAGTGTAGACATCTACTAATAAAATGTGTTTCAATAGTTATGGCAATTGAAAATTGTGTATACGTTGGATATGATTTATTTGCACAAAGGTATTACGACTGAAGAGGCTGGTGTAATGAATTGAATCAGTAGGCGAATTTTCAAAGAACTCGCTATTGTTTGAACTATCACAAAACGCAGTGCCACACATTTTGTTTCTGTTGTGTTATGGACTATCGATTAGTAACAACATCATTGAAAGCATATTAAATTACTTTTCTTAATTTAAACACTACAATACGTTTCGGAGCAAGGAGTGATGATTCGTTCGTCTCCTGAGTCTTGTACGTGACAATTGCCACCAGGTTTTCCCATGGTGTTGATGCTGTAGCACAGCTCTTCTGCCTCTTTTACTCCACTGCCGAAAAGAAACTCACAATTGGAATTCGGCAAGATGCATTTCCCACCGTAGCAGTAGCTTTCCTCCTCATCGGATTTCTATTTCGAATGATACTTCTATCAAGTTGGTTTGGAATACTTTCACAGATTACAATTGATTATATATGAGTTTTAGATTTTTTTTGTATTTAAACAGTTTTTAAAGTTAATTTTTAGTGACTATTACTTGGCACGCAATTCCATCTTTCTGGTGCTTGTCTATAGGACAGAGGCCTTTGTTTCCATCGCAAGTTTCTTCTACGTCGCAATCCCCTTTCGATGGTCTGCACACAAAGCTTCGAGGTTTGAGCTTACAAAGTTGGTTAATTTGATATTACAAAAACTATTTTCTATTTTGAATAATATTGCAAAACATGGTTCAGTTTTAAATATATTTTGGATTAAATTAACACGACTTTTCTCAAAAACAATAAATCCTGATTTTCAATTTATTTTTTTCTTTTTTTAATTTATTCATTCGTTTTTTTCAATCCAACACATGAAGCTCACTTTACAAGTCCGAATATCACAGCACATGCCTGAAGCACACTCCATTGTTGTTGTTAGCTTGCAGGTCACAGAATCACAGCATTGAGAATTACATTTCTGAAACATCGACATAAAATTATAAATTTTATTTTATTTCTTATAAATTACAATTCACGATTTTGAGATTTTACAGACTTTCGGACCTTTTCTGACCGACCTCCACAGTCGCATTCTTCGTCATTGTCCAAAAAGCCATCGCCACACACAGACAACTTTCCATTGTATGGAATCAAATTATGAAGACAAAAATCCCTTTTATCCCTAATTTTTTTCTTCAATAGTTTCATAGAACAATCAGAAAAAATCACCGATCTGTCGCTAGAGGTTTCGTTTTAGTTAACAACTCATAAATAATCTTTACAAGACCTAATATATTTTTTTGATTTAATTTTATTTTCTAAACAATTCTTGGAAAATAATTTTTTTACAAATGGTTGCAAAAGGCCCACAAAACACTGGCGTCCATGATGCAGTTCCGTGTTTCTTGGGGGCATTGGCAGGAGGGGTCATTGTGCTTCAGACCAAACAAATGTCCTATTTCGTGTGTTATCACAACTCCCATAGTAATTATTTCACTGAAATCGTCCTGAAGTGAGAAGAATTTTTCTTTCTAAAAAAATCACGGTTAGTTCCTTTGCTTTAAATCTTTTTTTTCCCAAAAAATATTTTTTCGTGGAGTTGAAATGCATTGAACAACTTCATAAAAATAATCATTTTTTTTACCAAAAATACTAACGTTATACCACAAAGTTGAAAACTTTGCACTGCAAATAGTGTTCAAGAAAGCGAAGCCAATGGGTCCGTTAGGATCCGTTTTGGAGCTTGCGTGAACAGGCATAAGGATCAGGTCTCAACGTCAAGTATGCTTGACTTCATACAAAAAAATAACAAATAGAAAAAGTAAAACTAAGTTAAAGTTTCTGAAACACTGTGAGAGCAGTTGTGTAACGTAGAGGCCAACATTGAAAAGAGAAGTACATCGTGAGTGGGCAGTTGGGGCATTGACTTGGCGTAGCGTTGCTTTGAAAGAGACATCAGTATGCCAATTGGGGTGTCCACAGGGTACGAAAATTGGGCTGTAGTCCAGATTTCTATTCCGACCAAAACGATGAACATTTCTATCTGCTGGTACAACTGTTTTTTTCATAATTTATTAATTAATTGTTAGTTTTTTTACATAATAAAAATAAAAATATTTAAAGAAAGAATGAGAATGATACTAATAATTTTATTAATAATTATTTTTATTTTTGTTGTTATTGTTATTATTGTTATTCTTTTTATTTTTTGCTTTTTTAATTTATTTATTTTTTTTTTTTTTTCATTATTATTATTAGTATTATTATGATTATGATTATTATTATTATTATTATTATTATTATTATTATTATTATTATTATTATTATTATTATTATTATTATTATTATTATTATTATTATTATTATTATTATTATTATTATTATTATTATTAATATTATTATTATTATTATTATTATTATTATTATTATTATTATTATTATTATTATTATTTTTTTTTTTTTTTTTTTTTTTTTTTTTTTTTTTTTTTATTATTATTATTATTATAACTTCAATTTGTAAAGCGCCAAGACAAGCAACTGAGGCGCAACTGAGGCGCAACTAGAAGACTAAGCCACTCCAGGATGGCGTCTGTTCTTTATTTGAGTTACCGCTTTTACGACTCAAAGCTGAGCTTAACAGGGAATCGAGCTCTGATCCTAACGATTTTAAAGCGGGCTTGTTAACCATTATGCTACAAATACACTCTACCCATTATTATTGATGAAAAATATTTCGAAAAGTGAAAATGATATAGATAAAAACATTGCAGAAATAAGAGAACAATAATGAGAAGAGGTTGAAGGAAAAGGGAATGAAGATTTAAGATGTACTACACACCTGATTAGCAACTTGCACAATTTGCCGTGTCCTTTCTAGAATCTTCTTGGTGTTCCTTCCGTACACTTGGTGGTACTTCAAAAATAATTTTATAAAAACAATCAAGCTTGAAAATGGGTCGTTTGTTTATTAAAATATTTTCAATCTATATTTTGTTACCAATCTTTTGTCAAAAGAATTATGTGAAGAGACGTACCACTGCATAGTCGATAACCACTAAAAGTTCGATGAGCTTAACATCTTCGTCAATGAAATCTTGATAAAACTTCTTCGAAAATATTATTCGCTAAATTACTCGGTGTATTAAAAATGCTATCATTTGTGTTATAAACCTCATTTTGATTAATTATGACTATTTATTAATTATAAATTATAAATTATCTAAAATTTGTTTATAACTATGTAAAAGCTCCAAAACGTTCCAATTAATAAAATTCAATGCTATACGCATGCTAGGGTCAGTCAAGGCATGGAAGTTTCAAAATTATCATACACTTTCACTGTTTCTTTTTCTTTTTAACAAAACTTTCTTCTTTTCATTCAACTGGTCTTCAACACCTTCAAGGTTTATACCTCCATATTAAATCAACCAAAAATGCTGATTCAGTAGAAAGCTACTCACGAGACAAATTTTTCGGTTAAGTTTTTTCATCATAACGTTGAACATTTCTCTAATTTCAGACGTTTAAAAACGTTTTTATTTTAGTATTTTTTTAGTACAAACACGCACCACACAGGAATGCTTCTTCTCGACCCTGGACGGCCACAACATTTGTCCAGCCCACACCTCCCCTCCCGTCCCCCTCGATCTCATACTTCACCCCCGCTACTTTCATCACTCCGCTTATCAGTAAAGAACATTCGAATTAGTTTCAAATTTAATTGATTTTTGCGTTTGTATCTGTGTGATCATCTCTATGTATTTTTTGTATTCTTGTTCATACGCATATTCATACTCATGTACATATGAGTATTCATACTCATGTACATATGCGTATTTACTGAAATCTGAGTTTTGGCCTTTCAATTGCTTGCCTAGGCGCTTTATAAAGGAGATATCTTTTTTTAATTGCATTTATTATTATTGATATTACTAAGTTTTTCAATGTTGTATTTATATATTTTGCACTGTTATTATTATCATTTGTTTATTTTTATTTTTTTTTATTATTCATTTTATTTGTGTCATATGTGATCACAATTTGTGTAATAATATGCATATGTGTACATAGTTACAGTTTCGTTTAGCCTACCTGATACCATCACACAAGTTGACAGCCACTAAGCAGGAGGAGTTGTCGAAGACGTTCTTTTTGCTTTCGTAGTAACAGCGTCGTACATTCTGGCAAAGATTCGATTTCATTAATGTTTTCCGAACGTTCCGTTACTTAATTGAGGTTAATAAAACAGCTGCGGATTTCTTAATTGATCCTTATACGTAATATCCAGCATTCATTTTGGGGTTCGTATCCTCGACCAACACCAAAAACTATTTCGCTGACCATTTTTAGCTTTCGATATATTCCATTGTATTTAGGCGTTAAGACAAAACCATGAAACTCACTTTTTTTTGCTTGTGTTCAACAACGGTTTTTCCATCGGTCAGGGTTTCCTTATAACCTTTCGAAAAGAGGAACCTTGAAATCAATTGAAAACGTTCAAAAAAACATTTGCAAATCAAACTTTTGTATTTACTTGTTCCTGATAAGCTGGAATCGAAACATGATGCTGCCATTTGAAAGTTCAAGAGTCAAACTTGACAAACTCTTGTAGTTTAAAAAGTATCACTATAGTTATAAGCAATCAATATTTTCATATTATAAAGGATTACCGTTGAATAGACGCCTAATTTGTTACCATTTTCAGCGAAGAGTGTGTATTTATATTTGTCGGCATGGTATGCAGAGAACACGCTGAATATGAAAAGTAGAGCAAGCATAGGATGGTGTTTTAGTTTCATTTGAATGATCAAATGCACAAGTTGTTATAGCGCACAGTCGCTAACTAGGTTGCCTCAAAGGCGCTTATAAGTTTATTGATTTATTTTCAAATGTTATTTTTCTACGCTCACTTTTCTAATGCTGTTGTTTTAGAATTTGCTTTTGGCTTTTATGACGAGTTTTTTGTTTGGAAGAAAGTGAACGTTCAATATTAGCCCTAAACTTTTATTCACATTCAGTTGAATAAAAATTATTTTTTTAAATTCATGAAAAACTGTTTTTCATTTATCTTACATCAGAATTCTCAAATAATTTTCATAAACAAAAAAACCAAATGTTACAAAACTTCAATTATGATATTCTTGTAAGCCCATGTAAAAAATTTAGTTAAATATTAAAATAATCTCAAGTATCCGTTGAAAAATCTGTTAGTAATCTGTAGGCACACTCCCATATATCGGCGAAGCAGACGCTAGAATGGAACCTGAAGAAGAGTAGGAGGGGGAGATGGATGTCGGTGAGGAGCAGACATCCCACGTGGCCGAAGAAGTTTACTTGCACCGGCAACTTGAGGCTTTTGCAGAGAACTGTTCTTAAAATCCATACCGATAAGTTACCCACTATGAGAAAAGACATGGTACCTCTGCCAGGCATTTCTGTGGCTTCATGGATGGTGGCTGGGTAGCGTCTGAGAGAAACAAAAATCAGTAAAGTTTGCACGGCTGTTTGTGTGAGTCCAAGAGAGGCCGAGGCTAGCTGCAAGTGGTCCCTAATGAGGTGGAAAGGGTCCAGCGGCGGCACTTGTTGAGTAGAAGTGACGTTCGTAATGTTTTCTGGAAAGATAGAAACAATAAAATCAATCTATCATTGCTTCAATATAATCTTTTTAGTATAGCTGTTAATAATAACCTTAATGAAAGCGCCTTTGAACATAGTAACAAGAGGTGCGTTTAGAATGTTTTGATTGAAGAGAAGAATACATTTAGTTTTTATAGCGTTAAAGCAAGAAACTGAAGCGTGTATTGAACATAGTAAACAATAAGGCCATTTCATGGCGAAACTTCAATTGACTATGTGAAACATTTTATTTCCTACCCAGAAGAGAAAGTGGAGTGGTGAAAAAAGAGTCCTCCGGAGCAGAACTGGTGCTGGCTCTTATAGCTGTTAGTAGAGCACTGGCGTTTGTGAGCTCGAAAGTAAAAGATCCAAAGGCAGCGATGAGTAACAGCATGTCATCGGTGGATATAGACTTTGGTGCAAATCCAAGGTTTTTGGTCTTTATGAAGGCAGAAACACAAGCGATCATAAGCAAAGTGTGTATGGTTATGTCTGTGGAGAAATAGATGATTTCAGCTCTGGCACGGTTGTGTTGCAGTTGTGAGAACAGAAATATGACGCAGGTAACAACGGTGATGCATAAGAGCACCATGCCTGCGAACAGACCAGCGTGTGATTTCTGGAGGGAATTGAATTCGTGGGGACCACTAGATTGGAGGCTCTGGTGTCTATTGAAGTTTTTTGAATGATCCGTGCTTCCTTGTTCTATGCCCATACCGCTCATCTTTCGAGATTCTAACTTTATGATGTCATTCAAAGCATCAAATTCTAATTTGGTTTGGTTACTTTCGTGGTTAGAGGCAACCTTTGAGCTAGCTTCCGAGCTGTTGAGGTAGCGATCGATGATTTTTTGAGACATTGAAAAAACTTTGATAAGATTTCTATTGGCTTTGACGGTCATTGAATTGGAGCTGATAGCTCCGGAGTACAAGAAAGAAGAGATTATGCCGACAGCAATCATGCTGTACTCGAGCACGAAAGGAATGAGGTAGGGCGACGCTGAGTGCATGAGGTTGCTGTCGCATTGCTTGTTTTCCGACTCTGCTGTAGTGAAGAGTAAGGAAAGGCTGAGTTATAATGTGTAAATTGATTGATTGCAATTAAGAGCACTCTTGAACAAGGTGTACTTATCAGTAAGAATACTTTGATTAGATTAGATTAGATTAGATTAGATTAGATTAGATTAGATTAGATTAGATTAGATTAGATTAGATTAGATTAGATTAGATTAGATTAGATTAGATTAGATTAGATTAGATTAGATTAGATTAGATTAGATTAGATTAGATTAGATTAGATTAGATTAGATTAGATTAGATTAGATTAGATTAGATTAGATTAGATTAGATTAGATTAGATTAGATTAGATTAGATTAGATTAGATTAGATTAGATTAGATTAGATTAGATTAGATTAGATTAGATTAGATTAGATTAGATTAGATTAGATTAGATTAGATTAGATTAGATTAGATTAGATTAGATTAGATTAGATTAGATTAGATTAGATTAGATTAGATTAGATTAGATTAGATTAGATTAGATTAGATTAGATTAGATTAGATTAGATTAGATTAGATTAGATTAGATTAGATTAGATTAGATTAGATTAGATTAGATTAGATTAGATTAGATTAGATTAGATTAGATTAGATTAGATTAGATTAGATTAGATTAGATTAGATTAGATTAGATTAGATTAGATTAGATTAGATTAGATTAGATTAGATTAGATTAGATTAGATTAGATCAGATTAGATTAGATTAGATTAGATTAGATTAGATTAGATTAGATTAGATTAGATTAGATTAGATTAGATTAGATTAGATTAGATTAGATTAGATTAGATTAGATTAGATTAGATTAGATTAGATAAGATTAGATTAGATTAGATTAGATTAGATTAGATTAGATTAGATTAGATTAGATTAGATTAGATTAGATTAGATTAGATTAGATTAGATTAGATTAGATTAGATTAGATTAGATTAGATTAGATTAGATTAGATTAGATTAGATTAGATTAGATTAGATTAGATTAGATTAGATTAGATTAGATTAGATTAGATTAGATTAGATTAGATTAGATTAGATTAGATTAGATTAGATTAGATTAGATTAGATTAGATTAGATTAGATTAGATTAGATTAGATTAGATTAGATTAGATTAGATTAGATTAGATTAGATTAGATTAGATTAGATTAGATTAGATTAGATTAGATTAGATTAGATTAGATTAGATTAGATTAGATTAGATTAGATTAGATTAGATTAGATTAGATTAGATTAGATTAGATTAGATTAGATTAGATTAGATTAGATTAGATTAGATTAGATTAAATTAGATTAGATTAGATTAGATTAGATTAAGAGGCGTAAAACCGCTATAGGAACTGTGTGCATCATGTTTCAGTGGACTTATCACATCTGATATCCAACTCTAGTAAGATTTATTTATCAAGCTTAAAATAAAATAGATCTCACTTGAGTTGTGTAAGGAAGTGATTTTGTATGTGTGGTGTTTGTATTCTTCAAATATTTCCCTAGCAAGCGAGTGAATCCACAAGTTGATGTTAGTGAAGATTAGGTGCACCATTCCAAACCACACCAAAGGCTGATGCTTAGTTACCCTGATCTGTTCAATGGTTGTTGGTAGATTAATGAAATAAATATTTTTTTGGCAATTTGTTCTTTTTTTTTTTAAATTTAAAAGATTCATAAAATTTTTAATTTATACTTCGCATTCAAGTTTTTTCGGTAAGGCGTATTGTTTGCACAAAAGATCGTATTCGTGAATGAATTTGCACCTTGGAGTGTTTGAAGAGGAAGAAAGTTTGCAAGGAAACAAAAACAAACATCCAAATGAAAAGCCACTTGAAGCGCATTTTGTTGGAGCAGTCAATGTTCGTGATGAGATTGGCCTGTATCTCCAGGGCGTAGTTAACCATGTTTCCTAGTCCAAACACTGAAGCAAACGTAGTCAAGTAAGCTTACAATTTGTTGAAATTATATTTTTGAGCTACTTCAGTTCACTTTCAAAAATATTTCAAGTTGTTAGAAATACTGGAATATTATGAATGTTACCCAGAGCTCCAAGTCTCAGAAAAAGGTTCGATCCATGGTGTGTGAAGACACTGCCAAAGGACTCAGCATCAATCCACGTCAAAGGTTCCTCGTCTCCACATGCATCAATGCCATCCTTATTTTTCACTTCACCACTTTTATTTTCTTCATAATTTAAACTAAATTTCAAGTCGTTGTTGTTTTTATCTTTTTCGCTTTCTTTCTCTTTGTTGTTGTTCGCGTCGTCTTCGTCGAATGAATCTATCACGCTGTTTTCTCTGATTGTCATGCAGATAGACTTTCGTCTTGATGGCTTGTATGCTTTGACGTTCAGGTCACTTACTGGTAACACTTCTCTGACGGAATGGTTGAGTAAGCTTTTAACTTGTAAATGATGGTTTTAAATATCAAAAATCATTGTATTATTTTGAACTTTCATATATGAAGTTAATATTCCAAACAGTTTAAAACCTGCAAGTTTTGCAAAAATTCGCATTTTTGGAGTCAATTTTTCTTTAATTCATCTTACCTGGCGTTCAAAAGCATGTCACTTTTGTTCAAAGATTTTTGGCTAGAAAGTTTTTTTAAGCTTCCTGTCTCTCTCAAGGTGTCAAGGTTGAAGAAAGAACTATGTGTTTTGTTTTTCTTGTAACGGCTCGGTGAATCGATCACTACTTTTATTTTTTCATGAGTTTTTTTTCTTGAAGTTTTACTCTCTACATTTTTATTATAAAACTTGGATTTTAAAAATGAAAAAAAATTTATGAGGTAAAGTATCACAGCTGGCTTCTCGCGTTGCTTGTTGATTCGTAAGTTGTAGAAAAGCATGTACACCAAAAAAACTGAAGATGCCGTCAACGTGAATGTGAGAAAAATCTGTAAATATATAAACACCAATAAAAATCAATCTTTTTCACGTCTTAGTTAAATCCATTTTCACTAAACTAATGTTGTGAAATTCAAAGAGCTTCATCTCTGATGCTATTCATCTTGCTAAACAATAATTTTAGCAATAGAAGTGGATAAGTTACCGTGTTATCAAGATGGTTCAGCCATTGGTCCTTGAGAGCTTCAGCGATTGGAAAGACGATTCCAAAACTTAGAGACAACACGGCGTACACAATACTGAACAACTGAGTGTACTCTAGCCTGTGTGTTGCAGGGTCCTTCTACAGTTTCAAAGACAACAACATTTGGAGATAGTAATTTTACATTAAATTTTAAAGTTAAAATGAATACTCCAATAGCTCATTAATAATCATTGATTTGGATAAATTTGATCAGAATGATAAAAGTTACTTTCAGAGATTACTAAGGCTGACGTATTTAATGTGAGTTGCAGTTTACAAGCACCGATATAATTAGTAAAAGCTCATTTTTTATGAATTTTAACAAGTTTATTTTGAAATTGCTTATAGTTCAGAAATTAATGATAGTTTTGATGGATATAAATAGGGATTCCAAAAGATAGCTTCATACAAAAACTAAATGCTAAACAATAATTATAGAAAAACTCATCAACAATGTAGCTTGGTAGGTGTGGTACATCTCCCGTTCTTTGATTGGAAACTTTTTAAAACAAATTCTTCAATTTTATAAAATTCTGACAACTTTATTTTCAAATTTGTTCATCTGATTTAGGCCCGATAGCATGCTCGAATGGTCGGGATTGTTGACTCGAGTGGATAATTTATTACGGCTCACAACAAAACATTTATCATTGTTATAAGTCTCTTTGTAGGACAAAAATCCTCAGACTGGCCATGATCAAACGTTAACACAGACCCAAAGTTTATTTAAAGCGATTAAATTTAATTAAAACATTTGTATCGCGCAGATAACAATTGTTGATAAGATCAGAGTTATAACTTGTTAAACAAAACGATTTTGGTCCCACAATAGAAGGCATAGATTTTATTTGAAATGAAGTGTGCATAAAACTAGATTAAACGTTATCTTCTTTTTGGTGAAGTTTATTCAAGAAAAGTACTTATCATTCAGAATCAGAAAGATATTTTTGTTTGTTTTCGAAGTTTCATGAAAACTGAGTGAAATACTGCACATAAGAATTAAGATTAACTTCTTTTGTTAAATAAACGAAGCAAACTATCACAGCGTATTGTTTGGCTTGACAATAGAAAGAGGTTGTCCAATCAACCAGCTCACTTGCATAGGGACTTTTGTGCTTTTGGAAATTGAACTATTTTTATAACCTGGCCTAAATCGGGAGAAGAGTGTAGAAAAAAAATGTTTTATTTTCCTTTCACGAGTGTTTGATGATAAATTTCAAAACTCTACGGGGTTAATGCCACTATGATAATATTCGTTTTTGTATTGTATAAATAATAATTTTAAAAAACCAATAGCTCAGTTACGATACCATCAAAACCAAAAGCTTTCCAAAGGCTTTCGGGATGTTAATTCACGTTTTTTTTTCAAACTGCGTGATTGAAAAACTTTTGTGAATTTTGCACTAACTGCGAAAATACAAAAAAATTAATTGAAAAAATAATGATTTTTATCCCTTTTTCTCACTCTAAGAAAGGAGTATTTTGAAATATCGAGAGAAGTAGCAGAGGGATGGCGGTGATGTGGAAACACCCCTGTTATATTCCTCACGAGGTTTGACGAACGTGGTAATTGGTTATTAGGATGCGCTTACATCAAGGACGCGATGGAAAGCAAATGTGCATCTCCGCAGTAGAGATTTGGACAATGCCTGGTCGTAGAAAGTTAGTATGTGATGTAAAAAATTATAATACATTTTTTTCCTTCTTTTTTCAAAACTAATCTTATTTTCATTGATGTCAATCATGCCTTTTTTTTTCAATATTTTTTTCATGATTTATGTTCGAAACTTTTGTTATTTTTCTGCGCCTGTGAAACGTGAAGCTTTGAAGGTTAGATTTGAGTTTCAAAGAGGGGCGTTTCAATAGAATAACATAAAGCCTAGCCGCATGGGAGCTTTTAAAAGGCGCTATAAAAATGACTTTTTCAAATTAAACTACTTATTGTGTTGTCGCTGTGGTTGTTAATGTTCATCATTATTCCGTAGTTGAGTCTTCTAAAAGTTGCTGACTTTAGTCGGGTTTGCTCATAGTTCTAGAGATGTGAGGGACCTTTGGAAGGCGAAGAAACTTATCAGAAGTGATGTTAAACCTTGTGGGCAGGTTCCATGCGTGTTTTATTCAAACAAGTCTTCCAACGATGATTGGATGAAGTTTCAAGAGATGAGTGCGCAGGATTTTACTGAAAAGTTTTTCTAAGGGTCATAAAAGAAGAGAGAAGCGTTGGACGTTCAATTTTTATTGTGGAAGGAATAACCGTTGAGAACAATAGCGGCATGTGGATTCAATAGGGTTTCTTGTTCAGTAGGCTCTTCTGGAGAACTGGTACAAACGGGAAGAATTTTGGTGGCAGCATTTTACTTTTGTTGTAAGGGTCCAAAAGATGGTTAATGGTGTATAAGATAGTATAGAAAAAAAATGGAAAGGTGAGAGTTGCTCAGAAAGATTGTAACTAATGTTTTGAAGTTCTTGCAAATGTTCGAGTAAGTCGTCAGATGGAGCAACATCTGTTTGTATTCAATATAAGTTCAGTAACTTGTTGAAAAACAATTTTTTTAGTTCCAAGAAGTCACACATAATCAACCCGACCATTTCAACGACTTTCACTCTCAAATAAACTCTATTGAAGCGTACATCTCTATCTTAAACTAATTTTATTTAAATGTGCTCTCAAAATATTTTTTATAGTCTTTATTGAAACAAATTCAAAAAACGCTGGAAATAGCACAAAACATGGTGAACAATCAAAATAAAAGATATAAATTAAAATCAACAATAACTGAATGTCATAAGAACTGTCAAATGTCTGTTACAAGATATCAAGAGACCATAGAATCAACTTCATGAATATCAAAAATTTATAATTGAGTCATAGTTTATATTGAAGGACTATTGAAGAATTTTCCATCAAATTAACCAAAACTGGAATGTTACAAGGGTTCTAAGAAACTCAAGAGCAACATTGTCTATTAAATAAAATAAATCTTAGTCTTAAAAGTTAAAAATTGAATAATATTTTGAAACCACATACTATAAGTATTGGAGAGTTATTTCAAGTTGATTCTTCTTTTCTTCTATTTTCCTTCTCAGCCATTTCTCACATGACTAGCCTTGCAATTCTTTCAACACTCGCTCACTTTTCTGTTTTTTAGGTTTGCAAACGATATTCTTGTAACCGCTTGGATGACGATTTCACTACAATGCTTTTTCCTTCCTAGCCATTTCTCATTATCTGTCTGAATACCACAATTCTTTTTAAAATTTGCCTACTTTCTTGTTTTTTTAAGTTGGCAAACGGTATTCATGTAGGCATTGATTGACGATTTCACTGTAATGTTTGTATTTTAAACGAGAAAATGGAAGATTCGGCAATTTATTATAAAACTTTCAAAAATCTTTGCAATCAGCTAAATCTATAACTCTTAGATAAAGTAGGTTTTTTATAACTAAAATTTGAAAGTTTAAATTTTAATTAGTTAGTAAAATAAGTTTAATTAAAGTAACCAGAAGGGAAGGCTTATACAGGCTTTCGTGCAACCGGAAACCAACACTGATATGAGAGTATTAGAATCACACTAGTCATCTTTCGATTGGACTATTGTAATTCTTTTCTCTGCAGCCTTCCAGCCTTTCTCTTCTTCAAGTTTCATTCTTTTCAAAATCATGCCACCAAATTTATCTTTGGGCTGACTAATCCAGTTCTTCTTGTTTTCTTGCACTAGTTACCGGTCGCTTAAAGGTCTCATTTAAAATTAATGTAGCTTGTAGCAACTACCCTTACCACTGTTCCACCAGCTTGTATGATTTTCTCTCCATTCGACACCTACGTGAATCGCTTAGACCATCTCAATAAGTCACCCAGTTTTATCGGCCAGCTTCCTCAAACCTTCATGCATACCTCTCTTTTACCCATACTGCCCCTAACCTATGGGATTTATTTTCCACCTAACCTTCGCCTATCAACTTTGCTGATGAGTTTTCGTCAACTACTAAAAATTCACATTCACCAAGATCCTTTTGTTACTTACTTCTCAATAAATTCTAAGCACCTCTGAGCCAGTTGACCAGCAGTCAAATTATATGTAAAATTATACATTCGTTCAATAAAAAATAAGCTGTGAATGACACAGTTGTGTTTTTTTAAAGCTTTTGAACTAAAAAAAAATTTCTATCATTATTTAGTCTTATTTTTGTCTTTTTCTTTTATTTTTTACTTTTTTTTCCAATTTCGAACGTAGAGAGTTAAGATTAACACAATAATTGTAAAGGCACTTTTTCTTTTTTTTCTCAAAAGGTACCAGCAGATTTGATTGCGCGAAAAGAATTTTTAAAAGCACTTAAAGTGAAAAATAAAGTCAATCCATGCCGCTCAAAACATGGAATGTAAATATTAAGTTTAACAAAGCATCAAATACTTTTTTAGATGAAAGGAAATATATTAGTTTGGAAAGAATATAAAAGGTATGTTTTTAAATGTAGGACATTTGAATGGAGAAATTTAAAAAGAAACAATTGACGAATACTCGGAAACGTTTGTCAAGCTGAAAAAGCAACAATAAAAAACATCAACAACGTTCATTATCTTTCCTTGTTCACTTTGTGAGAATCAAGTCGCAGAAAGGGTTTATTTTTGAGATCTGTCGTGTGGATTGTTAATTAATTTACTATCTGATCTGGAAAAAATTCGACAAAATGTTTATAGTGCTGATTGAACACTGTTTAAGGGCGTTTTGCTATGAACTGTTATTATTATAAGAGCAGCTCAAATGATGTAACCTCTTATTATTCCGTCAAATGTGCCATAGTCCATGTCTTCCCTATTGTAGGTTCTGTTCTTTGACATGCCTGAGGTCTAGCGGGGATGTTGAAAGTAGATATAGTGTTTATTTTTTTGTTCTTATGTGAAAATAAAATTCATGCTTAGAAGATGACTGTTTTAATGGAAAGTTTCATAAACTGTTGGAGTTTAAAAAGAAAGTTATTAGATTTCAAAGCGTCGCAATTGAGTGTTTGTGTCAGAGTGTGGGTTACTTTTGGGTTAATGGTGCCCTGGTGCAGGTTGGGTAGTTGACTGTTTCTGTTGCCCAAAGGGTTATTCATTGAATCTACCTCCTTCTGGGCTTGCTGTGGTGGTGTTGAAACAATATTATCATTTAATTATTCATTCATTTTTAACATTTTTCATTCTCGCTCTGTAACGTTTCCAACGCTTCTCTGGATTTTATTTTATAAAAGCTATGAAATAATAATTCCAATGTGAAATTTTTAGAAATTGTCAAAATTATAAATAAACGCAAAAGTTGCATTTTGTTTCGAAATTTTATACTCTATCTACTGAATTTTGGTGTTCCAATCGAATGTTTTAGTTTTATACTGGATTGATGGTTTTTTATTTGAAGTTAGTGTCTTGTATTCAATTATATAATGTTTCATTGTGCTGAATTTACCTTGTTCTTTTCTTTTACTTAATTTATTTGCCTTGCCTTGTTTTATATCGCTGGGTTGTATCGGATTTTATTGTATTTTTGTATAATCTCTCAGCATCATCCCTATGATCAAGAGACCATGAAAAGCATCGCTGTCTTTGACGGCTCAACGTCAGCCTCCTTCAACCTGCGGACTGCATTGGAACAACTGGCTTTAGCATCTTCTTCACAGGTATAAGCACTCGGTCGTTCAACTGAAGGTATCTACACGCTCAAGTTGCATGAGAACACCTTCGACGCTTAACTTTTATTCAATCAGCACATAACGTCTGTCATTCGCTACCGTAACTATCATCTTCATGCCATCTTTCACATCTGTTCATTTCTCACAACTGACTTGGTTTCAACCCTGACTCACTGTTTATTCATCAGTAGGTTGGACTACTGGAACTTTATAAGGTACAACATAGCACAACACGAACAAGCACGTCTACAGCGAATAGTAAGAAATCAGCTGGGATTGTGCTAAACATCAATTCACCCGACCACTACTTCCATCATGCTTTGAGAAGCTGTTTCAATTTATTTCATTAGCTTCCAGTGCAATTAAGAATAACTTTCAAGATTGCATTTTTAACTATCAAATCTCTATCGACCCTCACATCTGCCAACTTAATTCATCTTTTACAACAAAGCTCAAATACTTTGTTTTTCAACTGCTCCACTCCTCAAGCAACAAACTACCACAAACAACATGTCAAAATGAGCTTTCAGAAATTCCTTCCTTGCTATCTGGAACTCCCTACCACCAACGATAGGAAAATCCACTTCAATTTCTCCTTGCATAGCTAAACATATATCTGTTTAAACTAGCTTATAACCTTCAATACCTGATTGTCTAAATGACTGAACGAGGGCACCTCAATTGGTTGCGGCTTTACAAATGTAATTTATTATTTATTTATGTTATAACTTCCTATATGGTGTTGTATTATCTTTTATCATACTGCTTTGTATTGTTCGGTATCGTGTTGTATTGTCTTTTACCACATTGTTTTGTATTGTACGGTATCGTGTTGTATCATGTTGTTTCATGGAAACCTTGAAAGCGATCATGAACTTGTTGATAACGGTGAAGAAGGAAGTTGGGTTGCAGGTTTTGGGGTTTTCTCCAAAGAAAGAAGCCACAGAGGTGAACGCGTCCTGTTGAATGGTGTTGTTTTTAAGTGTAATTTTTGTCTTTTTTTTATTCATTGTTAATGATTTTTTATTTTTCATTTTTTAAGGTCTGCATACTTTTTAGTTTACTCATTCCGTCCTTGCCACTTCTCTTCGTCATCACTATGCTTCCACTCACCTGCGCCATGTCGAACTCTCCTTTCAACTTGGTGACTTTCTTGCACGACTCTTTGTGCAAGGAAGTCAAGGAGGATTTGACCTTTCCGTCTGATCTCTCTTTGATTTCGTTTTCAAAGACACTCAGATCCCTTTCCAGTTCACGAATGTCTGTGCTTATGCTCTCGAGAGAAGCTGCATTGAATGAATGTTTAATTACCAGAAATGTCAGTTATATGTTTCCGCATTGAAAACTTTTCATTCATGCTCAAACACTCAAAGAAACTCAAAGAATTAAAATTTATTAGATTTGTTCTATCAGATTAGTGGTTTCGAAAGTCTACGGGGTTAATGCCACTATAATAATATTCATATTTGTATTGTATACTTGAATAAAAAAAGTTATTTAAAGGATTTTACATCTTACGAGCGCTCTCAAGCAGTGTGTAATCAGCGCTATATAAATGATTTGATTAGATTAGGTTAGATCTTACCCAGTGAAGCTTTTTCCACAAAGTTGAAATCCTTGTGGAAGGTGAGAAGGGAGACAAAGTTTTTTTTGCAGCAGCAGACGATGTAGTGGAGGAGGCTTTGTCGCTTGTCGACCGATTTGGTGTCGCTTAACTGGGTGTTGGTTGGTAGGGCGTCTAGAAGCTAATCTGAGCCCTAATTTTAAATTGATTCTAATGATATTTCATTTATTCAGAAGATGGTTTTTTTATAAATTATTTTAAATATGTAAAATTTAAGAACATATTTTGAAAACAATTTTTCTAACAGTTTTCTTTCTTTCTAAATTTTACTTATTATTCTGTAATCTTTCTCGAAAGTTAATGAGACCTCGAAAAACTCACCATCTCTAGGTTGCTCAGCTTGAATCCATACACTGCCCCTCGGTTTCTGCTGTTCATGTAATTGCCTACAGCCAGTACTAACTGTTGTTTTGGTCGTATTTTTATTCATAACAGTTGTCTAAGTCAGTGTTGAGGTTTTGGTTATTTGAAAAAGCAAAGATTTGTCGGTTGCAAAAATAATAAATTCGAAATAATGAAAAGTTAAGTTTTAAATATTGCCTACTTCGATCAACTGCGCAAATTTTTTGGATTTCTTGACAGACAACGAGGCCGTTGTGATAGCTTGAACTTGCTAGGTGTGGTGTTCAAGGAGTTTCATTTACATTACTTGATTAGTTATTATGTAAAACATGAAATTCCAAAATTATTCTTAGCAAGAAGTTGTGTTCAGTTATGAAAGACAATGATGTGGATTTTTCAGAGTCATAACTGATAGCAAGCATGGCAGCCAACAGGGGTGAGGAGTTGGAGAGAGGCTTGGTGGTTGTTGATGAAGGACAGCACTTGCAACTTTGGAGTCAGCCGCTGTATCTTCAACAACTGTCGGTAGGGTGGCAATTGATAAGTTGAGCATTATATCAATTTTTAAGTCAGCTATAGTTTTCAAAATCTGGAAGACCTATGAAGATACTTACTCAAATGTATTAGGATCTGACGCATACTACTGTCGGACTCACCTCTATCAACAATTGGTCGTTTTCACTCAAACTCTGTGCAGTCTTTCCACTTTCCAGGTGCTCCTTTAAGACTTGGCACTCTTCTGGGGTGGGTGCAATTCTCAACAACAAGTCTGTTCTTTCGCTGTTCAGTTGTTGCACGTCAGCGCTGTGGTTTGAAAATTTTGATTAGGTTGCCTTGAAATTGTTCGTAATTTTTGATGATTATTTTGGATGGAAGAATTTTCAGATGCAGTGTTTAAACAAATTATCTTGATGGTTTGACCTCTTATTAAAAAACATTTGATAACTGCATAAACCACTCAAAATGATTACGTCACTTACTCAAAAAATGAAATAAATAAATTAATGATACAAACTTCTCGATGGCACTGATCAATGTAGTTTTGGCCATGTTCAACTTTTTCCTTGCAATGGCTACAAAGAACAGCACGAAGTATGAAGAAATAATTTTTAAAGTTCTGAAATTATTTTTAAGTAATATCATATGAAATATTTCAATGTAATAGTGGTTTTCTTTCAAAGCTCTTGTGTGTACACTGCTTTAACAAGACTCGCTTATATTTTTTTTCCCAATTTATACCATTCAAACTTTTTTTGAACAATATAAAAAAAATTAAAAAGTCTTATTTTTTAAATATGAAAACTTGAAGATTACGTAGTCGTTGCTGTATAAAATCATAAATCGGACCAGCTCAATTAGATCATGTCTAATCAATTGTTTTACACTATATTTTAGTTCAATTGTTAAATTCCTGGCATTTGTTTGGATTTTATAGTGAAGATTATCAAAATGACTAGGTTTATGGTTTCTTATTTGATGTATTAAATGAACTGCCAGTCACCAATATTCCTCTGCCGATTGAGGTTCAGAAGAGAGGGCACGGGAGGAAGGTCTGAAGGCTTGAAGGCCTTGCTGATGGTCTTTGACTTGTCGGCTTCTAGGAGCGGTGAAAGAGGTGCGAAGGAGTTGGCATTAGCGGTAGACTGTCCAAAGATTTCTTCCAAGAGATCCAAATCTATAAGCTAAAATATGTGGTGTTGTAAAAACTTGTAACTAACATATATGTATTAGTAACAATAATTAATCAATATTTAATAGTTAGTTTAAACTAATTAACGTTTAGACTAAACAACAAATAATTATTTTTATTTTTGAGTTTTCCAAATATTTCGAGTTATTTTCTACATTTTTTAGCTAGAAACTTCAGTTGTTGAAAGCTATTAATTAATTTATTGTTGTTTGCGGTCATTCTAATTAGCACTTGAAATTCGAAGCGTTTGCGTAAAACATTTTCTTCTAGAAACAATAAAGTAAATTCTATAAATGTAACATTATTTTTCAGTACTTCAAATTTTCATCCTCTGAACATGTGAGATTATTTAGCACTTACGAGGCCAACTCTATGATAATGACTGCCTAATCTAATTTCTTGTCAGTTTATCACCGTCATCATTCCACTGAAACGGCTGTCACAAAAGTGTATTTAGACATCCTTGGTGCAGCCGATGGTGGTAAGCTTTCCCTCTCATGCTGATACATTTTTCAGCTGCCTTTGACTACTCACAGTATTTTGTTGAAACGGCTAGAAAGCACATATGGCATCAATGGTCTCACACTGGAATGGTTCAAAAATTACTTGAGTGACAGATCCTTTAATGTGCACTGCAATAGGACAAAATCTATTTTCTTTGTCACTTCAGTGGGTGTCTCACAATTCTTCAGTGGGTTTAAACGGACTATTGTTGTTTTTGTATACGCTAGAGACCTTGAAAGAATAGCCATGAAATACAAGCCAAGTGTTCATCAATATGCTATTGATATTCAAATATATAGATAGTGCAGTAATGATGGCATAGAGAGATTGCAAATGAAGTGTCTGTGTTTCTGGTTAAATTGAAGCTTGGATGGAACCAAGCGCTTTGAACTCAACAGTGCGAAGAGTGAGATGATCTGGTTTTCTTTCGTCGGACTTTGAAAATATTCAGAGCTATTCTGTCAGTGTATTAGAGTGCAATCTCAACTCATTGAAATCTATGAAAAAGTTGGGAATTTGTATGGATTGAAACCTCACGATGTCAACGCAGATATCAAAAACCGTACAGATGTGTTTTACCTCTGCATCAAATAAGATCCCTTAAACGATGTTTGACAATAGACTCCATGAAGACACTTGCATCAGCCTTAGTGTGAAGTCGTATTGACTATGGCAACATGGCTTTAGTCAGCTTACCTAAGGTAGCAACGCCGAGTATTCAATCCATACTCAATACAACAGCCAAGCTTATTACAGGAGTAAGAAAATCAGATCACATTACCCCTGTACTCAAAAACATTCGCTAGCGGTAAAATGATGATAGAATTGAACGTAAAATTACTCTGCGGCGTACGAAGGTTTATCCTCTAACGGTCCTGCGTATTCGACGCTTAATCTAGTCCCAGGGGCTAGCTAGTTCGAAAGACAAAGACTGAGATGAGCTAAGTCAAATATTTTGTTCCCAACAAGCACGAGCTCGAAGCATAAAAATCATGGAGGCTGGCGTTGATGGACTTGAGTCTTGTAACAACCTGTCTAACCGTGAAAAAATACAATTCAACATAATCTCATTGTCAAACTCACCTGTCCAATAAATCTTTCCCTAACTCTCTCATTTGATTTAAAAATTAGATTGATTATTATTATTACTATTATCACAATCGTATTTCTATAGTGTATTTCCTCCTTAAAAACTAATTTAATTTTTTAAGTTGTATTACCATAATGAAACTATTACTGCTATTGCTACTATTACTACTATTACTACTACTACTTGTACTACTACTGCTACTACTACTACTACTACTACTACTACTACTACTACTGGTACTACAACTACTACTACTACTACTGCTACTACTACTACTACTACTACTACTACTACTACTACTACTACTACTACTACTACTACTACTACTACTACTACTACTACTACTACTACTACTACTATTATTATTATTATTATTATTATTATTATTATTATTATTATTATTATTATTATTATTATTATTGTTATTATTATTATTATTATTATTATTTACATTATTTTTATCTTTTTTATTTTCATGTTATTTTTATTTCTTCCCATTTTTATTATTATTATTAGTTTATTATTATTATTATTATTAACTTTATTATTATTTTTTTTATTTCATCCTATTTTTATAATTATTATTCGTTTTTTTTTATTATTGTATATACTTCAACAAGTCGTTTCAAGCCCTTGACTATTTTCATTTAATTGGCATTTCACCTTCCTCGCGTTAATCTCTTCTCCATCTCTTTATAGATTCACTCACAATGTCAGCTGTTATCCAACTCTTGTGCCGCAAATAATTCTTTTACTAAAGTTTTCGTTTTCCCATTTCAAAAAATTAAAAATTAAATTAAATTCTTTCATTTTGAACTGTAAAATTAATAATGACAACCAGTAGACATAGAAATAATGATCACCACTCAAGAAAACAAGTGATTAGGTTGGTTGGGCTTGAAGAAGATTGGCTTGTGATTGATTGATTGACACTCACCTTGTACAACCTTTCTTCTTCACACTTCTCATACACAGTGTTTTTGATCTGAGCTTCGTTCAAAGACGTCCAATTAAGAGCCGGGAGTTTATTGCATGACTTGAAATTTGTGCTTTTGTAGGTCTTGAAGTCTGATGAATGAGGGATGGAAGATGAAGGATGGAGGATGGAAGACGGAGGATGGAAGATGAAGGATGGAGGATGGAGGATGGAAGATGGAGGATGGAAGATGGAGGATGGAGGATGGAAGACGAAGGATGGAAGATGAAGGATGGAGGATGGAGGATGGAAGATGGAGGATGGAAGATGGAGGATGGAAGATGAAGGATGGAGGATGGAAGATGGAGGATGGAGGATGGAGGATGGAAGATGAAGGATGGAAGATGAAAGATGGAGGATGAAGGATGGAAGATGAAGGATGGAGGATGAAGGATGGAAGATGAAGGATGGAAGATGAAGGATGGAGGATGGAGGATGGAGGATGAAGGATGGAAGATGAAGGATGGAAGATGAAGGATGGAAGATGGAGGATGGAGGAAGAGAAACGAAAAATGGAAGGAGAAAAATAAAAGATGAAAGTTGGATGGGAAATGGATAATGAACACTCATCCACAGGTTTTGCATGGGGTTGAAAAATAGAAGAGGAAGGAGAACTTAAATAAAAAAATGTAATTTTAATTTTATTTCATTGGATTTATATGTTGATGGTGATGAAATTATTATTGTTTTTTTAATATTATTGATAATATTAAAAGAAGAATGAATATACAGAGGGTAGGGTGTGAGGGAAATGGTATATGAATGAAGGTTGGAAGCTGGATGTATTTGAAAGAAAATGAACAAAGATGAATACAAAACGTAGACTCTGTATGGAGTAATTAGATTACAGAACAGATTCGGGTTTATATTTTTTTATGACCACATAAAAAATTTTATGAATAAACAAAAATCTAGTCATATTCATTTGACCAAAAGCACAAACTGTTTGAAACATTGGACTTGGATGCTTCCCCGAGAGGATGAAGAGGGGGAAGAGGCGGTGCTGGTGGAGGTGGTGGTGGAGGAGGGGGAGTGACAAATGAAGTTTCTGAAACGTCATTGGCTGAGAGCTGAGGAGTTGTAGCCAATGGTGACAGAGGCCCGTTTTGGACCTGGTTGAGTGGCTTTTCAGGAGATGATAGTTGCTTTGTTTGCACGTCATCTGATCGAATTTGATGGTGAAACATTATATTTTTTTAACTGAACAATTATTATTCCGAACTGAAATTCAAATCAATCATCAATCCTCACCCCTGGATGCTTCAGTTTTTTCAAGCTGCTCAACTTTGCTCTGTGAAGAAACATAAAGCTATTAGGCAATTAGAGTATTTTCAATTGTGCGGTAAATACTTGTTTGTACTATGCCTCTAATCCTTTAAGTATTTTCAACGAAGTTACTTAGACCAATGAATGAATTTGTTAATGATTTTTCAGTATCTTTTATAGTTTTATTCGACTTTAATAAAAACTTTCGAGTATTTGGTTTGAGTATTTTTTGAGCTTTAACTAATTTTCAACATTTGTCGCTAATGTTTGTTACTGTTTATTTACTGTTCAATTTTATTGACATACAAAAAGATAACTTACAAGAAGCACGTCTCTTTCCTTCGTCAAAAGGGACGTCTTGGACTCAAACTCAACTGTGAAGACGAGCCAGTTGAGTCATTAAAGTTTCAGTTCATGAATAATCAATAAAATCCTCCAGGGTTTATACATTTTTTTATTAATTTTTGCTCGGTATGCGCCTGTAGCATGATGATTAATGATGCGGCTTTGAAGGTTGAGGCTCAGAGGTTGATTCGTGGTGAAGCTCAAGTTTGAGTTGTTAAAAGCGGCAACTCAAGTAAAGAACAGACGCTTTGTAGTATGGCTTAGTCACCTAGAAGCCCAGCAGGGAGTAAAACCCCGCTTTTGAACAATAAGCTTTCAAAGTACATTGATTTGATTGGATAAGATTGGATTAGACACCATTACCTATTTTTTCCAGAGATCTAGTTTCAATTTCTTCTATCTTTTTTTTCAGCTGGAAATGATTAACAAGTTTTGGTATGAACAGAAATGAATTCTATACAAATGAATTGATTAGATTAGATTGAACATAGCGTTAAAACTTCATGAGTAATTTTATAAATATCATTCCGCTAGTAAGCCGCCTCGGACACATTGCACTCTCACCTTGCTCACTTCATCTCCCTTTTCTGTGCTTCGGCGTGAGGTTTCGACGACCTTGACAAGTTCGCCAACGTTGAAGTTGTTGGTCTCATACGCATCCAGCTGAGTGTTCAACTCCTCACTTCCCAATTTTCTCACCTCCTTTCAGTGGGAGGAATTTTTCAATTTGACCAACTACGAAAATTGAATATTGATTTGGTCCTTATTCAAACAAACAAGGAAAATATTATTTTTCATTTTTTTCAACTTCTTCTCTAGTCACTGTGTTCTACTAGGTGACTAAACCATCTTTTACGACGTCTGTTCTCTACCTGAGTTGACGCTTATGAAACTCAAACCTGAGTTTACCCATTCACGCTTTACAATGGAACAAGCTAAGTATTGGGTCACATTCATAGAATATTTTGAAAAAATTAATGTTACAAAAAATCTAAATGTAAACTGATAGCAAAATTGACTATTGGAGTTTAATAGATAAACTTTAAAAATCTAGAATTGAAAATAGCTTATACTTATATCAAATAACTATTGAAAATGTTTCTTAAAAACCAGGAGAACCAAGACAATTTTACCAAAACTGTAATGTTATGAGGAATCTAATCTAATCTTATCAAACCATTTGTATAGCGCTGTTCAATAACGTTCTGCTACGAGCTGTTTAAACAACATAGTTTTAAGAGCTTTACAAAAAAAATAGAAAAGTAATAAAGGTAGAGAGTTCCATAAAAGGAGCCCACAGTAGGAAAGTGCAGATATAGCAGAAGTGCTATAGAAGGTGTCCTGAAAAATGGGAATACTAAAAAGAATCCTAATCCAAGTGTAGATTAAAAGCAAAACAGACCAAGGAATCAAATTAATAAAAATTAAATATTTATAATAACTCATGATCACGTCAAATAACTATTGAGAAATGTTTTTGTTACATAAAACCTCAAAAAATGGCAAAAAATCAAAATTAAAAAAATAAAATTAACTAAAATTGTAATGTCACAAGAAATCCAAAGTGAACATTAAGAGCAAAATTGACCATAGAATCAATTCAACGAGCCTCAAAAAGTTTGAGTTGAACCATGGCTCACAATCACATTAAATAACCATTGAAAAAAGTTTTGATGCTGCAGAATATGCCTCAAAAAACTGCTTCTTGGAGATGTGAAACCACGCACGCATGAATTTCAAGACCCTCTCAAAATTCTAGCGTATAAAGATACACCTATATCTCTACAAAAGATCATGTTCCAATAGAATGAAGTAATTGAAAACAGTAGGAAAGAAATCAAATATAGATTTGACTCTATAGTCAATTTTGCCTTTAGTTTAAAATTGGATTTTTGTAATATTAGATTTTAAAACATGTCTGCGTTTGTGACATAACCTTGATTTTATTTCGATTATGTTAGTCAATCATCACCATCAATGCCTCCCTCGTTATACTCGATCTCAGTACCCTCGATTTTCAGGCCTACTCCAACTTATTTTACACCGGCCTAGTCTTTTATCAGCTTTTATCAGTTCGATTCTCAATTCTATCCTCATTTTCACCCTGACTATTCGTAATTTTTTATTAATATTTTTAGTAGTATTGTGGTTATCATGATTTTTTTTAATTATTGTTTTTTTCATTATTTTCTAATATTTATTATTATTTTATTATTGTTATTATTATTATTATTATTATTATTATTATTATTATTTATATTATTATTATTATTATTATTATTATTATTATTATTATTATTATTATTATTGTTATTATTATTATTATTATTATATTTATTATTATTATTATCATTATTATTATTGTTGTTATTACTATTATTACATCACGTCGCGCCTTCAGCATAGCGATTGGCCTATCAACTGGGAAGTTTGTAAACTACTTACCATAGTTTTTGTGTTGTTTTAATGGCTCGTTGGTCTAGGGGTATGATTCTCGCTTAGGGTGCGAGAGGTCCCGGGTTCAAATCCCGGATGAGCCCAACTTTTTGTTTTTAAAAACATTTTTTTTGGTTTCATATCTTTTGAAGCCTTGTTCGATAAGCTACAGATACACTTTTAGAACATTTCTTAACCTTTTCGCTATGCATTTCCTACAGTCTGTCTCGTACCTTTTTATTTTATTTTTGCATAGTATAGTTACTATTCGAACAAAAATCATGAAAATTATAAGTTTGAAAGGGAATTGTCAAAAAAGAATGTTCAGTTATTTGATACGACAAAAAATGGAAGGAAAGGGACTGGCTATAGTTTTTATTAAAGGTGTGTTAAACCTTTGTTTAATAAACTTCTAAGGTTTTACCATCTTTTTTCTAACTCTCCAAAAATAAAATCAACATTTGCATCCCTTGATGAACGCCTGTTTTCAAAAGTTATCAGTAACCCACAGATCCTCCCACCAGTCAAGTTCACATCCCATAATATGCGAAAGCGAACTCACAATTACGCCAAAATAATTTAATCTTCAAAAATATTATTCAAAAATAATATTTTAAACTTAAAAATTTAATAATTAGAAAAAAGGCGCTAACCTGAAGGAAGTCAGTGAGACCGTACAAGTGGAGCTTGTATTGCAAGTACACTCGGTAGTTCATGTCTTGAGGCGAGTGCACCAGCAGGTTGAGGCACCTCATGCACGCAGTCTACGTGGAAGAGGTGCAATTGGGTGATCTTGTAGCTTCTACTTTGAAATGATAAACTTTGAATAGCTACAATGGGATCATTCGTTCAAGCAGTAGCTTGCCTTATCTAATTACCGAAACTTATTAATTATCGAAACTCTATGGGGTTGATGCCACTATAATAATATTCGTTTTTGTATTGTATTGTATTACGGTTTATATAAGTTTAAAAATTTAATTCGAAGTACCTTGATGATTAGGTATTTTTAAAATGTTCATAGTGAAATTTTAAAATTTGCATGTTTATGAATCCTTATCAATATCCGATACTTGTAAAGAATTTTTTTTTAATTTAAAAAAAAGAACGTAATTCATTAAACAATTAAGTCCTAAAGATTCTGAAGCGACCATGAAGTTGATGTCGAAGCGGTCCAGGTTGTAGAAGCACTTGAGCAGAAACTGGAGTCGGTGTTCCTCGCCACACACCTGTGCCGAAGAGTTCTTTTTGGCCATTCCGTCACCGCTATGAATATGTACCACACTCGTATTAGCTTTTGAACGCTCTTGAACAATGTGAAATCAGCGCTACATAAATGATTTGATTAGAAT
>OX387247.1:4343582-4348582 GCA_947562095.1 Branchellion lobata | reverse complement strand
TGAAATTTTAAGGTTTTATCAGTTTTTTTTTATTGTTTATAGTCTATTTTGTTTTTATTTTACTCTGACTGTTCGTAACCTTATGGTTTTTTGTTTAACACCTCTACGCCTGCGGCATAATGATTGGCCTGTTCCGCTGTGAAGTTTGATCGAGTGAGCCCAATTTTGTGTTCTAAAAGCGGCAATTCAATTAAAGTACAGATGCCGTCTTAGAGTGTTTAGTCCTCTAGTAGCCCACAGCGAGTAAGACGTTACCATGGGAGCGCCTTTGAACATGGTGCTAAAGAGCGTGTTACAAATGTCTTGTTTAGATTAGATTATACGAAGATGGGAAGAGTGATGATTTAGCCACAGATTTTATTTGTGGTATAATAGGAAAAAAGCTTCGAAGGTGGAGCCTAAAATATGGATCAAATGGGAAAAGGAATTCAAAAGGTCGAAAAGATTTGCCAAACTATATAAGACCAAATTTCAAGGGATTGAATTGGAGAAAGATAGAATCACTCCAAGAGGTTATTTTCTCAATACAGAAAGGAATATAAGGAATAGTAGAAGATGAATTAGATTTAAGAAATTAAGTAAGGATGTAAGAGTCATCAGCATAAAGCTGACTCTGAAGAGAAAATGATGAATTTATTCTTGGAAGTTCAAAAGTAAGGATATCAAAGAGGAAAGAACCAGGAATAAAAACTGAAAAACACCGAATGGAAAAGAAAGAGTAGAATTTACTTTACTAACGTATTCAAGGCGGCAAAAAAGTGATCAATGCTCACCTGACTTTCTCTATTGCCCACTGCAGGTACTCCATCAAAACACCCAGGCCGTTGTGCTCTTCTGCCAAAAACTCCTTCACCCATCTGGCAAATGTTTAACTTCATGAAATTTATTTTTTTAATTTTTTATGCAAAACAAAAAGCCAACTGAGTGAACAGATCAGAGTTATGAAGCGACGTTGGTTGCATCTTAAGTAGTATTATAAAAAGGTGACACATGTAAAAGATTTTATGGGAAAAGAAAGAACTAGGAGTAACAGTAAGAATAGACTCCTAACTCAATGGAGTTTGTCCTCAGTGAAATTTCAAGGTCTACCAGCTTTTGACTCCATTCTTCTGTTGACTTCAGTGCCTGAAATGGATGTTTAACACAATGTATAAAAAAACTAACGAAACTTATTCGCCTATCAATTCAGAGTGGCTGATTATTGGTGTTCACAAAAATGTTCAAATAAATTAATGATTTAATATAGATAAAAAAGCGTTTTTTGGTTTTTTTATTCCATAAACATGTTTAGTAGTGGTATTTTTCTATAATAAAATTGTAGTTATTAAAATTTTTATGGTTATAAATATTTTTTATCGTTTTCATAATAGAACCTTTTGTTTCGAGATGACCACTTCGAGTTGAGACTTGAAAGCACTGACATAATATTCCGGCTTTTCTTTCGTTTTCAAATTTTCCTATTGGGATTAATTACTTTCCAGTACCGTTGTTACAATGATGAGTCCACCAAGACGCTCCACTCAAAACAAGAAATACCGTGACCACTTATAAAATACGGTGAAATAAATCCAACAAAACCTTTACTCTTCAAGTGTCTTTAAAGTCAACACTGTGGTTGGTGTACTCACCGTAACACAGATCAAATGCCACTTCTTCTGATCACTGAAATCTTCCAGAAACTGAGACTGGTTATCCTTCAGGTCGATCGACGTCTGTTCAGGGTGGTTGAAACGTGTGCTAGTTTCTCGAGGTGGCTTTGGCGCTCACCAGCACTCAAATACGTCTTATTATTCAAGTGTTTCGTGTCTTTGTTGCCAATCACTTTTAAGTTTTCGAGTGTGAAGCTTACCAAAATGCTCTTGAAACGACTTTCGAGTTCCTCCTTGTCGGGCATGGGCAGTGAGGGAGCATTCTTGTCCTCGAACGTCAACAAGTTGTTTTCTTGCTGACACGAGCCATTCTGGTCAACGACCACGGATATGCACTTCGACTTTCGTTTATTTTTCGACTTGCTACTCAACATTGTACGTTGGGTGTGTTGTCAGGGTCAGAGCTTGTGACCCACCTAAAATCAATGTACTACTGAAGCAGCATTCATATATTTAATCAAACTTGTGGATAGAAGACTCTTCAACAATGACTCATTTTTCTGACATCATAACTTTTCAAGGCTTGGCAAACTTTGTTATACAATTAGTAAGTGATTCGATTGTCTAAAACGGTATATAACTGAATTCTCCACATTTTGAAACGATAGTCGAGAGTCAATAGTCTATAAATAATTCATACATAAAAATAGCTTTAAAATGCGAAGTGTCAGCATATCTTAATTTCGAATAACAAGAATCTTAGCTGCTTTAATATATTTTAAACGTATTAATCAAATGTCTGAGTACATGTATAGCACAATTTTCACAGCCAAACAATAAGATTAGTCAACAATAAACATTCACACACATTTTCAGACTAAGAAAAGTAAGAAAGTGAACAGATTTTATTTTTGATCATGAAATATTTAGTTTGAAAATCACAAGATACACTCTGCATGACAGCACAAGTTAAGGAAGTTGATTCTCGAAATAATTAAATGACAGGCGGAAAGACAAAGTGAGAGGTCTTTATATCAAGGACTTCCTCAAAAACAGCTGTAAGAGTTTTAGCTGTGCCTCTTATAGCTATGGCTTTTCTGCTTTAGTTGTATATCAAAGCTATTTAATTGTGTGATGACGTTTGCGAATTTTTATTTAGCTGCATGATGCATTCGAAAAGTTAAGAAGAAAAGGTAAAAACTTCTTTCTGCTCACTCAGAGACCTTGGAGGGTGCATGAATACCACGAAGTCTATCCCAGACTGCCTCGCAGACCTAATAAACGAGGCATTAGAAGTCAGTGTGACAGCTTTGAGGGCATCTCCCGTACTAAAAATTCTAATAGATCTTTCGTTTATCTTTGAATTTTTTGTGAATTTGAGAGCTATCTCAGAAGCTTGGTCTTCTACTCGTGTCAGAATTTTGATTAATTTTTTGGCTCTTTTCAATTCGTTTGTACCAGCAATTTTGGCAATAATGTCTTTGAAAACCTCGATAGATGTGTCGCATGCATAGAGTTCCTTACCCAATAAAAATGTAAAAACTTGCAACAAACTTCCTTGAGTTTTTTCCTCTTCAGCCTGCAATCTGAGGTAGCCATCAGTGAAATCGAACCCACAACTTCCATGACATTGGTTTGAAACCAAAGCAATCATGCTTGACACGTCCAAATTTACTTTTGACACGTTCTTTTTGTCAGGAGCGTATTGAGCTACTGCTTGTGACAGATATTTTTTGCATACACACTTCTCTAAATGACAGAATGAAGCAAGAAGTTCTTTTGATAATTTACAATCGCTTGAGTTGTTGTCAAGCTGCTTATTTACATGAATTGGTTGATGGACGACATTTAAATTGTTGTCTACAACTTTAAAAACTTCAACATCCAATGATTTCATTACTAGCATTAATTCAGGTGGAATTTTGTGAAAAAAAATTATTGCAAGTTGTGGAACTTCAAAATTGAATTTGTTATGTTGAGCTACTAATTTAAGCTCTTCTATTTGCTCCTTCAATGATTTCCGGCCAGGATGACAATTTTCTAGTGGAAAATATGTAAATTCTGCTTATAATATTGTTTGAAAAAAATATTTATTTCATAAAAAATTTAATTTTAATTTTTTTGATAAATTATGACTTAGAAGTACTTCATTAAAAGAAAAAATATACCATCAAGAAGGGACATAAGAGCTTTAGTGTGTTTGGATATGACCTTGACCCACTTAAATCCTCCTTCTATCACTAAATCTACTCTTACACACACATTCCCAGTCTGTGATTTGAAGGACTTCAATACGGAGACAACGCATGGAAAAAAACTGAGACAGGTCTGTATATCTGCAAAATTAACATAAATGTAGTGTGTTTATTTTAAATACCTAACGAACTTAAATATTGCAGTTAGATCAAAAAATTATTTTAAAAGTTAAAAATAACCTCCAAGATAGTGATAATTTGTTGACCGAAGATCTTTTTCGCTACAATAATCCTTCTATCAATTAAATTAAATACGCTGAGTAGCAAACTACAAAAACTATGAGTTAAGAATATCATAAAATATCAAAATAATATTTTTCATTGAAAGGCAATTTTGTTTCAAATATATGAATGTATAATTAATACTTTGTTGAGAAAGGACTTTTCGGCTTCTAAAAGTTTAACTAGTCTCAATTTGCCTTCTACTTTTAAATTTTTTTTTTGCATGCTTCAATTGAGTTTTCAATCTTTTTTAATAATTGTTTTTTCTGCTCAAAAAGTTTTTCGAAACCGAGCCCCTCAAGCATTTTTTATTGTTTACTAGTGGTAAAAGTTAACTTTGAATTGAGAAAATATTTTAGAACAAAACCCGTATTTAGTTGAAAACTTGAAGCAACTGAAAATTTTTCATTTTTTTAAAAACAATCAACTTTTTTATATGATGACACTATTTATTCCATGCGAATCCAATTAATGCATTTTTATAGTTTTAAAGCACTTACCAGAAGCGCTTTCTCGCTGCTGGACCACTAGAAGACTGCTTCAGCACGGTATCCGTTTTGTGAATTCTATTTTCCAAACTTGAAAAAAGTTTGGTCAAGCCAAATCTTGAGTTCAACGCTTTACAGAGTGGTTCACTAACCGCTTGGAGACGTGTGCCAGATAGTGACAAACATTGTTTGTTAGTCATCTAACACTCTTAATTTATTTTACAAATAAACGATCCAAATTTTCGATATATTTGAATATGAAAGCATCTTCATACACTAAAAGCATGCATGACAAGCCAAAACATCTTCATGAAGGTATGCGCATGAAAATGTAGTGACAGTTATAACAAGTTTCAAAAAATGGTAGAGCGAGCCTAAGGAAACTTTTTATCGAATTTCTAAATTTCCATTTTTTCTTTCAAATAAAAATTTTTCTACGATAAAAT
>OX387247.1:4261082-4338582 GCA_947562095.1 Branchellion lobata | reverse complement strand
GAAAGCATTGCAAATAATCGTGGTATCCAGACAAACTTCACTGAGAATATGAAAAATAGCTGAAGAGGAAAAAGAAAGAAAAGAAGAAATAACCCGAATGAAACTCTCCAATAGTTACATCATGTGATTTTAAGTTATGACTCAATTCTCAACTTGTAGGTGTCATTAATTTTATTCTATGGAAAATTTTGGTCTTGAATTTTTAAGATTCCTTGTAACATTACAGTCTTGATCATCTTTTTGAAATATTCTCAATAGTTATTTGATGTGATTACAAACTATGATTCAATTCCAAATTTAGAAGATTCAACAATTTGATTCTATAGTCAATTTTTGATCTCTTGCAACAGACAATTCACCGTTCTTATGGCGCTCAGTTGATGTTACTTCAATTTTTTTATTGTTTGCCACATTCCGTCCATTCCCAGCGTTCGTGTGGATTTGACTCAATAAAGACTATTAAAAAATGTTTTGTTGGTGGCTTAAAAATCCTTATATGTGTGCGATGGGAGCGATAGAAAATACAAAAATAATAATAATAATAATAATAATTATTATTATTATTATTATTATTATTATTATTATTATTATTATTATTATTATTATTATTATTATTATATCATCATCATCATCATCATAATCATGATAGCAAAAGACAAAAAAGCGCACCCAAGTCAGCGTAACACTTGTAACTTCAATAGCAACAACCTCACCAGCCATGAGACGCGTTCATAGCATCACCCACGTCCGGAAACATAAAAAAAGAAGCACCCCAACCATAAAAGTCGCACCTACAATAGACAAGAGTTAGCCTAACCACACCACCAACAACAACAACTCGACAAGAGCGCCGTAATTTTATGAAATTAAGTAGCATGATCTGGTGTTGGCGAGTACAAGGGAAAAAAGGCAATAAAAGATCAACAGATGTGCATTCAAATAATGAAAATAATAAGATTGAAAGAAACTTTGAAAAATTGATAGAAGCAGCCAGCTCCGAAGGTTGTAACTACATCGACGCCTGCAGCTAATCATTGTTTCGTATCGTTTTGGATCAACGTTCGTACCAGTTTTAATTCTTTTGAATGTTGTGTGAATGGTTTAATGTTATTATAAGATTATTTCAAGTCCTATGCCGCATTTTTATTTTGTTCTATTTTTAAAATATTCTATTTTTAAAATATTCTATTTTTAAATTATTTTATTTTTAGAATATTCTATTTTTAAAATATTCTATTTTTAAATTATTCTATTTTTAAAATATTCTATTTTTAAAATATTCTATTTAAAAATATTCTATTTTTAAATTATTCTATTTTTAAAATATTCTATTCTAAAATATTCTATTTTTAAATTATTCTATTTTTAAAATATTCTATTTTTAAAATATTCTATTTTAAAATATTCTATTTTTAAATTATTCTATTTTTAAAATTTTCTATTTTAAAATATTCTATTTTTAAATTATTCTATTTTTAAAATATTCTATTTTAAAATATCCTATTTTATATTATTCTATTTTTAAAATATTCTATTTTAAATTATTCTATTTTTAAAATATTCTATTTTAAAATATTCTATTTTAAATTATTTTATTTTTAAAATATTCTATTTTAAATTATTCTATTTTTAAATTATTCTATTTTTAAAATATTCTATTTTAAATTATTCTATTTTTAAATTATTCTATTTTTGTTTCAAGCTTTTGCAACTATATTGAATATAGAAAGTAGGAAATGAAGGTGAAAATTATGAAAATTATGACAAAAGTGAACACGATGATGATGAAGAACAAGACGATGGTGGTGATGAAATAAAAATGATATGATGATCACGGCGATAAAAAAGAAATTAAATAAAAGATGAAGATGATGATGGTAATGGTAAGGAAGAAAGAAGGTGGGAGATTGGTGATGAACAACAACAATAATAATAATAATAATAATAATAATAATAATAATAAATATTAACTAATTGATTGAAAACAACCAATGAATTAAAGAATACAATACAATACGAGTAAGAATACGATTATAGTGACATTAGCCCCATAGAGTTTTCAGGCCACTCATAATTTATTATTTATTATTATCAATTATCATTATCATTATTATTATTATTATTATTATTATTATTATTATTATTATTATTATTATTATTATTATTATTATTATTATTATTATTATTATTATTATTATTATTATCATTATTATTATTATTATAACTATTATTATTATTATTATTATTATTTATTATTATTATTATTATTATTATTATTATTATTATTATTATTATTATTATTATTATTATTATTATTATTATTATTATTATTATTATTATTATTATTATTATTATTATTATTATCATTATTATTATTATTAATATTATATTAGTTAGAAAAATGATTTATTGATCAGGTGAGTCTTCAGAGTTCGACAAAACGATTTTGTAATATACTTCTATAATGGATGAATTTATAGAGGAGCCATCATCCCAGTGCTTGTCTATGCCAGCCAAACCAGGATGGTCTACTCCAAGCCTATGAAATAGCTAAATAAATTTCATGAGCCATCTTCATAGCCTGCTTTGAATGAAGTGGTTCCGTAAGATATCGAACAAAAGCTACCTCATTTAACTTCATTGGCTTCCAGTGCAATCAAGAATAATTTCCAAGATTGCATTGTTAACTTTTAAATCTCTTCAACCTCTACACCAACCTCCTTATGCAACTTCACCCAACAAAAGTCAAACATTGAAATACATCGGTCTTAAACTGCTCCACTCCTCAAGCAATCGACAATCTACCACAAACAGCATATCCAAATAAGCTTTCAGAAAGGCATGTTTTGCCGTTTGGAACTTTACACCACCTTCTTCTTTTGAAGCTAAACTTTTAACATATTTATTTAAACTAGCTTATAATCTTTAATAATTTGTTGTCTCAACGACTGAAGTGGAGCCCCTCATTTTCCTGCTTTAGCGCTTTACAAAATTATTTATTATTATTATTGTTATTATTATTAGTATTATTATTATTGTTATCATAAAAATTATTATTATTATTATACACACATACTCTCTCTCTCTTTCTCTCTCATATGCACACCCACACCGGCTAGAAAAAATAATCAAAACTATAAAGTGTGTATGCACGTGATCATACATACAAGTGCGTATGTGGATGTGCTCCTGTATGTTATTGATATATGAAGATGAGATAAGTGGATGTACCTGGTTGTTCTTCTTGCGGAGGATCATGAGAACCGTGTCTGCCAGTTCAATGGCCTTCGAGAAGAAATACCACCACAACACATTGGCCATCTTGGTGAGAAGGAGGTTGAAGTTGGTAGGTTGCAGAAGGAGAAGTAAGAAGGAATGAAATGGAGATAGGTGATGAGTGTCCGATGTGAGTAGTGGAATAAGGTTTTCAGGTTGGTGGGAGGTGGTGAACAAATGGATGCCTAGTCAACCTGCCGCTTGGATGGTTACTTAATCAAATGCCTTATCATACAGACAAAAGCTGTTGATCATTGTAATCTTAAGCGGTGTTTCCTTACATAACGAAAACTTTCACTTATTTTTTATAAAATTATTCTAAGGTGTATTTTTAAAGCGTTTTGGGCACAGACGTTGTTCTCGTCCTTGTAACTTTCCCTTAATATAAGTATATGATTTTGAAGTATATAATTTTGAAAATTATTTTTAAATAATTAAAAATTAATATTCGAGTGTGTTCAATGTAGTAAGGTAGGGCAGGTTGCCCCTACCAGGGTGAAGTCCATGCTTTATTGATTTCCTAATCGAGTCAATGTATTTGCTAGATATTTAAGTTAATTGAAGGTCGTGTTCTTGAAATGTTTCTTAATTAAAATACAATACAATACAATACAATACAAGTACAATACAATAAAATACAATACAATAAAATACAACACAATACAATACAATACAATACAACACAATACAATACAATACAATACAACACAATACAATACAATACAAGTACAATACAATAAAATACAATACAATAAAATACAACACAATACAATACAATAAAATACAACACAATACAATACAATACAATACAAGTACAATACAATAAAATACAATACAATAAAATACAACACAATACAATACATTAAAATAAAATATAATACAAGTACAAGCGTTATTATAGTGGCGTTGACTCTGTAGAGTTTTGAGGCCACTCAAGTGAATGGGAACATCCTTGAACATTTATTTTTTATTTTAAAATAATAAATAGCTACAAAAAAACTGAAAAACAGAATTTTGTTGATTGCAACTTGTGCAAGGTTATCACAAATGCGCTGGTTTTGGCGGAAAGAATGATTTATGTAATGAGCTGGTAAGGGGTTGGATACTGAACATCATTTTGTGCATATTGATCATTGTGGTTGGTGATAATGATGAATAAGCAAGCATTCTAGCAGCAGTTCAAATAGTACAGCTGATATGGTTGATAACGATGTTATTGATGATATTGATGATGTTGTTGATAATGAGTTTATTGATATTAATGTTGATAATGGTATTGGTGGTGATGTTGAAAGTGTTAATTAGGTCTTTATGTAACACTTTAGAGCTTTGGGTACATTAAACTGTGATTAGCATCATTACAATCATTATTAATATTTTTATTATGATTGAAAAAAATCAATTAAGCTAGTTTTTACCTAACTTGTGTAGAAAAATGTCAAAATTATTTTTATTACTTGTTGAAAATTACACTGGACATTAAATTTATGGATTCACATAATGATAACAATAATAAAATCAATTTGTAAAGCCCCAAAACAAGTAACTGAGACACAACTAGATGACTAAGTCACTCTAGAACGGCATCTTCTTTACTTGAGTTACCGCTTCCTACAACTCAAACCTGATCTTAGTCTGGAATCAAACCTTGAGCTTAAAGCCAGCTTGCTAACAATTATGCTACTGGCGCAGAGTTAAAACTAGAACCTCATTAAAGTAATATTTCGAATAAAAATTTCATGGAAAAATAAAGAAAGACCTACAGAATCAATATCAAATACACAGTGAATAAATAACATAGAAGTAGAAGCAAATAAAAATTGAAAACAGAGATATATCTGATGATTACCCTCAGCTCTCTAGGATCTTTCCACGTCTGGTCATTGAAGACTGCACAACTCACTCCATAGTTCAACTCCACTGCAGACAACCATATCTATAATGCAGCAATGATGGTTTGGAGTCAGTGAATCGGTACATTAATATATACTTAAGGTATAAATGTTGGCGAAACTGTTATATTATATTTTTTTGTATTAGCTATTTTGAAAAACTTGATATATTCAAGTTACTTTTAGTTACTACTACTACTACTACTACTACTACTACTACTATTAATACTACTGCTACTACTACCATGAATAATAATCATAGTAAGCTAACGCAAATGAACAATAACCACAAGCAAACCTCAACAAGCATGTAGACAGAAAGAAGAACCAGGGAAAAGTTGTAGACAATCATGATTGACTTCAGCTCAAAAGCTTTTCTATTTCTCATTAACTTTGGTCCAAAGAAAACGAAGAGAAGATATGCGAGAGATAATAGGTGCACTTGCAGAGGGTTGTCATTAAGAAGAAGCCAATGCCGTGTACGGGGGTCCGGTTCTTTGAGATTTGAAATCGAAAATAAACATTTGAAAAAATTTCAATTAAATAACAAACCTGAGTAATTTATAGAGTTATAATAAGCTTGAGCATTTTTTAAGTACTCCATTTCAAATGGTGATAGTAGGAATCAGCACGGATGAAAAAGGGGTTTAGCCTGACAAATTGATTTTGATTATATATTGAAACCAATCTTTCAACTTAATAACTTTTGAGAATTTTATTGAATCACTTGTACTAATATACTGACTTAGCCGAAGATATATGAAAAAACGTGGATAATGTGACTGAATTTTAAAAAACCAAAAATTTTAAATAAAAAAATTCACTTCAAATTAAAATTCGTTTTTTTTATTTTAAATAGATCGGAATAATTTTCCTAAAATACGTACAAAACGACTGACGACAAGGTACCGGAATATAAAACATTATTTCATGACCTGCTTCTAGGACGTGCGTTGCCTGTGTAGGAATATCTAAAGCCAATTTCATTACATCAATTTAAGAGGAAGAATTAATATGTAAGCGGAAAATTGATTTCCCAAAAACTAATATAAAAAATATAAATGCGTCAATATATATTTATATGTAAATATAACTATACTAAATTCGATTTCAATTTCTTCTTCCAAATCTAAACATAAAAGATATTTATTTATACAAGCTTATAATTTTTAATACCTGATTTTATCAATGATGAAACGGAGAGCCTCATTTGCTTGTTTTGAAGCTTTACAATTTGGGTTTATTATTATATTTATTATTATTATTATTATTGTTGTTGTTATTATTATTACTATTATTATTATTATTATTTTTATTATTATTATTATTATTATTATTATTATTATTATTATTATTATTATTATTATTATTATTATTATTATTATTATTATTATTATTATTATTATTATTATTATTATTATTATTATTATTATTATTATTATTATTATTATTATTATTATTATTATTATTATTATTATTATTATTATTATTATTATTATTATTATTATTATTATTATTATTATTATTATTATTATTACTGTTGTTGTTGTAGTTGTTTTGGTTTTTGTTATTATTATTATACATATATATTAATTGTGACACAATTTTCACATAAAATTATAAACAGGTTTTTTTCTCCATTTTTTCAAAAAAAAAATATTCTTTTGAATACTAAATACCTTATGTACATACCATGTGAAATTCACAACTCAAATCGAAATGAGTGGTAGTCATCTAGCAGCCCAAATCAAGGAAGAGCGTTTTTATGGGAGCGCCTTTGAACAAAGTGCTAAAAAACTTATTCAATTAGATTGATAAAAATGCTCTAAACTTTTTTGTTTTATCAATGCGTAACAGATCGCTCTCAAACAGCGATCAGCGCTACACAAACGCTTTGATTAGATTAGATATGTTAGAAACTCTGGCTTATAACTCCGGCTCTTTACACTGGTTTGCCTCTTGATAAAAGATCAGTTTTCAAAATCTGCACTCTCAGATTTTTAAAGAATCACTCATCATACTACTAAACAGATCTTTTTGAATTTCCTCCTCGTAAAGGATTGAGATCTTTTACTTATTCTCATTCTTTAGGGTACCACCTAATGGTACTTATGCTAAATCTGCACTTTTTTAGTATGGAAATTTCATTGAACTTTCTTCTTTCCAATCTGTTAGTTCTCTACTTTTCTTTTGAAAAATTCTCAAAACCTTTTGTTTAAACGGTTCATTGCAGAGCGTTCTTGAACAATGTGGAATTAGGGTGATACAAATGCTTTGATAAAATTAGAATTTATGAATAAGATGAATCTAAGTGGGCAGTGCTATTAAAAGCTTTGTTGAGAGGGTGACGTGTGGTGTGGTCAAGGAGTTCATAGATTAGATAAGATTAGATTAGATTTGATTAGATTAGATTAGATTAGATAGTAAAAGAAGTTACAACAATCAAAGCAAAAAAAATTAAGAAAGCTAGTAGTTTAAACATTTTTGACCAGGGCTATACAAATGATTTGATAAGATTAGATTAGATTAGATTTGAAGATGGATTGTCTGGAAAATTTAAATTTTAGTATACAGCCTAGAATGTATAAAAAATAAGCTAAAGATTTGAGTTGTGGTAAGAATATCACATGGTATCCACATAAGGTATTTAGTATCCAAAAAACGGTTAAGTTCAAGTTTGATTTTCAAATGCGGCAACTCAAGTTAAGTACAGTAGTAGCATTAGAAATTCAAACCTGAACCCGTTCACGCTTTACAGCGGAACAAGCTAACTAGTATGCCACCAGCGCAAAACTGTTAAAAAATTACAATGTTAAAAAACTCCAAGTGTGAATTAAAAGCAAAGTTGACTATAAAGCCAAATTGATAAACTTCAAAAAAAGTAGAGAAGTAGCAGAGGTAAGATTGGAGGAAGAGTTTTTGATAAGAGAATCACAATAAGAAAACGCTTGACTCGTGCTTATCTTCTTACCTATGGAGAAGAGATCAATTCACAAGATGTGCAATCATGTTTGATATAAAAATTAATCACCATACTCATGCTAGATCTGAAATTTCTAACACCTTCCCCACATTGAACTCTCTTCTCGGTATTATTTTTACTACATCTCTACTTCAATTTTGTAAAGCTCTTAAAATTTTATCATTTAAATAATTCATAGCCAAGTGCTCTTGAACAGAGTGTAATCAACGCTATACAAGTCTTAGATCAGATTAGATTAGATAAAAAAAATTATAAAAAATGTAAAAAACCGGACAAAAAACAAAATGCATGGCACGAAAGTGTAGAAAGATCTCATCAAATAATCACTCTTGTGTGAATATGAAGTCGTGAAGGCTCGAAAAAAATGCATCAACGAAAGCCAATTGTCTTCAACACTGGTCAACTTCAGTTTCAACATTGGAACAGTATTTTTAATAGATTTATTTTAAATGTTGCATTATATTTTATATGAGTGAGATTCTTCCTCAAAGGGAGTTGTTAAGATATATTCACCAACCAATCACACACTTACAACGGATATAAATATTTTGGAGCCGTTTATGTCTGTATATTGATTAAAATAATTCTTAAAAAGTTTCTTCTCAAGTGAACTTGTGTAGACATTTTATAATTTAGTGCTATACACTTGGGTTTAAAGAAAAATTCTCATTGCGAAAGTGAAGTTTAGCACTCTAAAAAACTTTTTTGATAATGTTATTATGCTTCTTTTTAGTTCTTAATGTTAATTGACACCGAAATTCGGTATGAAACGGACGTAAGGTAGATTCCAGTCGTTGAGGAGGCGTGACGTGCTAATGGACGGTGATACTTTATTGGAATGAATTAGAAGGAAAAAAGACGTTTCAACACAGACTTTAGAAGCATTTAATGAAAAATCCTCTTTCATAGACGCCCTTTGTGAGTTAAATTGAAAAATCATTCATTCATATTTAGAATCGTATAAATTTTAGATAAAAATAAGTTATAAAAAATCGATAATCCCACGTTGATTGCCGTTGGCCAGCAAAACTAAGGAAGCAAGTCCGAATGAAAATCCGTGTGAATAATATGAATCAGTGAAAAATAACAAAACTCGACACCAAATGGTCAAATTAATTGATGGGCCATGCCACAGCGTGGTCGGGAGGAGCTGGTGGGAGGAATCATTGCCACAAATGAGGAGGGAATGAGTTCACCTCTCCCGCCTCGGTGACCGCCTGTCCATTCACGCTGTAGTTCACTTTTATACGCATCCTGATGGCTTGCTGCAGGATTTTGTGTGTGATTCATGGTGAAAAAAAACTTGGAAATATCACGGTGGAATCAAATGTTATACAAAAAGTCAATAGAGTACTTTGTACCGGAAGACAGAAGAAAGCACTGCAATGAAATAAAATACACTACAATACAGTGAAATAAAATACACTACAATACAGTGAAATAAAATACACTACAATACAGTGAAATAAAATACACTACAATACAGTGAAATAAAATACACTACAATACAGTGAAATAAAATACAATAAAATTGAAACCATTGCATTTCAAGAGATACACAATATACACTGAAAAACAAGGCAGTTGAATCGCATTTTATGAAATTAAGTTCAAAATTATGCTTAAATGTACTATCAATAAATAGATGTTGAAGATGAAGACATCACGACAGACTGGCAAGTAAATGAATTCAGAACAACAAGGTGTCAAACATGATAAAAAAGATGATGATGATGATGATGATGATGATGATGATGATGATGATGATGATGATGATGATGATGATGATGATGATGCTGACGATGATGATGATGATGATGATGATGATGATGATGATGATGATGATGATGATGATGATGATGATGGTGATGATGATGATGCTGACGATGATGATGATGATGATGATGATGATGATGATGATGATGATGACGATGATGATGATGATGATGATGATGATGATGATGATGATGATGATGCTGAGAAGCCAAATTTTTTATGAAGTTTGTAAAAATGAGAATAAGAATATTAATATTTTGAAAAATTATTTGAAAAAAAAGAACCTTGTTTGGGTTGGTGAGCTTAAGTGTTTGGTAGAGGGAGTGGCTGGGTGGAAGGTGATTTGAAGACGGAGGCATAAGTTGGAGTTGGAAGGTCTGTGGTGGTTGGAAGAGCGGTGGTTGATGAAGTGGTGGTTGATGAAGTGGTGATTGATGAAGTGGTGGTTGATGAAGTGGTGGTTGATGAAATGGTGGTTGATGAAGTGGTGGTTGATGAAGTGGTGGTTGATGAAGCGGTGGTTGATGAAGTGGTGGTTGAATGGGCAGTGAGTGACGGAATAAAGGCTGAAGGAGTAAGATGGTGGTTAACTCAATTCAATTTAAGCGCCATTTGCAAGGCGGCCTTTCAAATCTAGTTTGTCAAAGCAGTGAGATGGTGGTTAATGAACGAGTACACGAACTACCTTCAAACTTCAGTCGAGCTAAAAAAATTGAAACAAATTTACAATAGCAAGTCCCCGAAGCAAACCCACTTTAGGAACGGCCGCCTGGAAAACAAAGTCGGAAAGAAGGCTGGAGGAGTTGTTGACAGTTGTCATGGCGACCTGAGTGTTCACTTCATCCAGCTTCTCGCACTCAAATGTCACTTTGACACCTGCCTTGTCGAACACCACCATGGCCTCTGTCATGGAATTTGGATTGAGGGTCTATAAATAGAAATATACATATGAGTATTTTTTTGAATTTTTATATTAATATAATAATTTAAAAGCAGAATATTTAACTTCAAAAAAGTTCAACCTTTATCCGGTTGGTTGGTACTGTTGACAACGGCGTTTCCGGTCGTAATACCAGCATTTCCGAAAAGAGAAGCAAGAACGTTGGAAGGATTTGATTGGATAGGAGGTTGCGCAGGAGTGGCATTGGACGAACCAATGAGGTTGTCGATGAGGCTGATGTTGTTGCTCATTGGTTGCATAGCTGCAAAACAATGAAACTTAGTGATAAAAGATTTTTTTTTTTTAAAGTATAATTAAGCTCCACTCTTTTATAATTTCCGCACATCCCTAATTTTTAAGACGTGCCTCCACTCACTTGGGGCGTTGATAGGCTCAAGGTCGAGGAGGAGGATGTCGTTCTGGAGGGATGTTACCTTGTTGCTGGTCGGCATGGCAACGTTGCTAGTGTTGCCAACGTCAGTACCGTACAAGTCCAAAATGTTGCGAGACTGGAGACGCCAGTGATGGTGATTATCATAATTATCATTGGTATTTTTATTTTATATAAAAACAATAAAAATTGGCCATGGCCATACGCTGAAAAAAATCTAAAAGTGTTCAATAATTTATATTTTTCAATCCATTTTCAAAAGTAGTCAACAACATCGACTGGTTTAAAAGTGAGTGGCCTCGAAACTCTACGGGGTTAATGCCACTATAATAATATTCGTATTTGTATTGTATTGTATTAAATTATTCTATGCTTGAAATCATTTGAAGAATACTCTTCAAAGTACCACGGTACAGTGAACTTCATGGTTCAGATGGTGGAGGTAGCAACAAAATGATGATGTTGATAATACAATTGATGCTTGTGATGAATGCATGAACGTTGTCAATATACTCCTAGTACTGAACATTGTAATTCAAATACCAATCGGGATACAACCGCATAGTATTGTATTCAAATTTACTTCTCTGAACTACTGTGCATTGAGTGTATTGTATTGAAAGGTTATGTATTTTAGTGTACTACAGGGTAGTGCGTTGAGAGTTACTTCATCCTACTTGGTTAAATGGCAGGTGTACTGAATAGAGTATAAAGTTGTGGCATTGAGTACCTCATTGTTGGTGTGTTGGTGGTTGAACTGTTGGTCATTGTCAAGATTGTTGTCAGAAGCAGCGCTTGGAGAATCTCCTGAACCACCCCCCCTTTCCAGCAAGGGCATCTGCTCCAACAGACCCACTCTGCCACGTTTGCAATTCCATGCATGCATTTATGCATACATGCATGCATGCATTCATTTGTTTAATCAATTTATTTCCAAAGAAACGAAAAAATTTTGTCATTCATCTTTTCATCTACTCATTCAATTTTTCATCCAGTTATCCAACAAATTATCCATTTACCTATCCATTCATCCGGCTATAAATTTATCATCAATACATGCATTCATTTATCTATTCATCCATGCATCCATAATACTATAAATTCCTTCATTTATTCAATCACCTATCCATGCATTCATCCATACATTCATCCATCAATCCATCCACCAACCCATGCACTAATCACCTGATGTTCTCGGGGATCTTGAAAAGAGTGGAGTACTCAATGGATCGTTGTTGTAGCTCAACGTTCATAGAGGCGGCATATAAACTGGTTAGTCTCTGAATGCGACTGCAAGTCAAAAGTATGAATGAGTGGATAGATGGCTTTATCGGTGGAAGAATGGGCAGATTGGTGAATGGGTGTGTGAACCTAGGAACTGACGGATGGAAGGATTGATGATGTGAGCGAAAGAGTAATGAACAAAAATATCTCCACCAGCACTTGAAAAAAAAAGAACCCACAGTCAATTCCCGCCCAAGTGCTTCCACCTTAACGTATTATACTCTTCTTGAAATTTTTTTAATAAATTGTCTCTCAAGGTGGCTCGAAGAACAGTCTCTGCTAAAAGCCCTCAGCAAGGCGGTTTCTAGAAAGGTCGAAGCATCTTCGACCAATGCCTCTGCCTAGCACAACACATTTATAACGTCTTCCACGTGTCACAAAGGCTACGAACAGAAATGCCCTTGTTCAATATCAGCAAAGCCCATGGTAGGGTCTAGAGAAGGAATCTGTTCCAAAAGTCTGTTTCTGGCTCTTTTTCTTGTGTGTGTGAATTCTGAAATTGGATGATTATAAAACCACAAGGTCAGTATTGTTTCTTCCACTTTTTATAAACTATAACTTCTGGCACAAGTTGAGGTCTCATTCTTGAGTTAATATGAAGCTGAAGCGTCATGTCAGCCACTCATCACAGAGGTTTGCCGATTCTCCTCAACAAGGCGTTCAGTATAACCGACAAGCCCCCTTCAATGAGCATGACATGAACGCATATTAGGCTGACGAAAATGACTCTGCGTACTCTCGGAAACATGAAATGGGAATGGCATTCAGAAGATATAAGGAGGATCTACTCAAAGGTCTTCAGCCAAACATGCCTCACAGGTCTGAAACTCCTGATTGTCAAAAACAAACCTTGAACAATTCAAAAGCGCCTAGGTATTCCCACAGTCCCGCGATTATAGCCAGTGACCAAGAAGTCTTTCACAGCTGACATGGTGCAAAATGGACAACCAGCCGTGGTTATGCGGCAATAAGCAAGGCAAAAAGCTGATTCACATTGGCTAGAGAGCTAAGTGTCTGTGATTTTGAATAATTTTTCCTCAAATAACAACAACAATTACAATCACCAATCCTCGCCATCGACAACACCACCACCTACTCGAGGGTGTGCTTGAACCTAGTGGAAAGCTTGATGACTGCCATGATGGCGTACTGCTTGGTGGTGCTGGAGGAGTTGTTGTTCACCAACACCCTCTCCAACAACTCCAACACATCATCTTCTGTGGCCTGTAGTTAGAGTTCTCTGTGATCATGTTCAAGTAGGAAGTAAACTGAGTGTTAATCGATTTGAAGTTTGTGAATAATTTATGATTCTTCATGAAAATGCAAACAATTATTTCAAACTTATTGAACCCTTGAAAGCATTTTAAAAAATAAGTTATAAAACACCATAATAGTTAACTCATTAATTTATTTATTAAGTAGTCCCCGGATTTTTCGTCTTTTATTTTCCATTTTTGGTTTGGTATACAGGTTTCTCGCATCACAATTAATAGTGGCTTGAACATTAATCGGATTGACACAGAATCTATGTCACTCATCTGTCTAGTTGTTCATCGCACCAGCTCTGATAGGTACTGTTCTCCAACTAATTAATCTTATCTAATGGCAGATATGCATTCATATAGCGCCTCTTATGTTGTGTTTCAAAAGCGCTCTGAGAGAAGCGGTTTTAGTCGCTTTTAGATCAAGCCCTAGATGACTAAACCACACTAGCATGGCGTCTGTTCTTCACTTGGGTTACAACTTTTAATGACTCAAAGCGGGAATCGAACCCTGAACTCCACGTTTTGCAGCCGATTCCATGAGCCCCTAGGCAACGACCGTTAAAAAAACAAAGCTCACTTTCAAACTTTTTTGGGTAATTTTGGTGGAGTTTTCTTTTTTCGTCAAGGAAGGAGTGCATTTCAAAGAGTTGCCACTGAACCAGCCCTGACTTTTAGTTACCCTTGCTCCGAGAGTCTCGACCCCTTTCTCGCAGGGTATTACAATACAATACAATACATTCTTGAAGATTTTACAGCTTGAAAGATCAATGTGATCATAAAGCAACTGCAAGGCATTTCTTACACCTATCTCTTTAATCCTTGAGGCATTGATTCTTTTTGGCACCCTGACTCCAGTGAAACGGCTTTTTCGGCAAATAAAGCCCTTCATCATGGCACGTACCAGCATGTGGTCACCATCGCTCCACACATCGCTTCAACTTTGCAACAGTTTCTCAGATCCTTCAGCTTGCAGACTATCAGGTCAAGGTGGTGTCCATGCACACATAAGTACATACATACATATGTGGCGGTCAAGAATGCACAGCAAAAACTAATCAATTAAATAAAATTAAAATAACTTTTAGTGATAATTATGAAAGATAAATAATATAACGGTTGTTAATAACGAAATACCTTCACTCGCATACTTCTAATACAATCTGAGTTGAGCGCCTCAATCAAATAAGAGCAGTCGACTGCTAGAACCGGTATATAAAGGAAGAACGTTCGAGAAAGAAAGAAGGTATAACATCCTACTTAGAAACAGATTTCTTTGTTGTCGTGTCGCTTTTGCATAAAATGATAATATTTATTTTGTATCTTCGAATAAAACAACAACAAACAACAGAAGACTCCACATATATAATATGAATTTATGATGAATTTCATTTTACTTTATTAAGTATTTTATTCTGGATAGAGTATTAAACTCATTTTACTGCATTTTCAATTATTTTTATGAAGTAATAATAATAATAATAATAATAATAATAATAATAATAATAATAATAATAATAATAATAATAATAAATTATTTATAAATTTCATCATAAAAAAAATTTATATTTTAAATTTCAATATAATCCAAAGGTCTGGAAGTTCTGAAATGCTAACACGATTTAAATAACATTCGTCGTTGTATTGTATTGTATTCCTAGTTGAACCAACCTCCAAAGGATCCTCCTGGTCTTCAGGCGTCTGCATAAAGAGAAGGTTTCCATATTCCCCCACGCACCAGCATGCTACTTGAGCAAGAGGTTGCTGCGAGATGTCTCTGTGATTGTTGAGCGGAGGTATGGTTGAGAGGAGGTGTGGATGAGTGGAGGTGTGGATGAGTGGAGGTGCGGATGAGTGGAGGTATGGATGAGTGGAGGTGTGGATGAGTGTAGGTGTGGATGAGTGGAGGTATGGATGAGTGGAGGTGTAGATGAGTGGAGGTGTGGATGAGTGGAGGTATGGATGAGTGGAGGTATGGATGAGTGGAGGTGTAGATGAGTGGAGGTGTGGATGAGTGAAGGTGTGATTTTTGAGTCAAACAAGATTCCTCAAAAGGATGTTCAACAATGGACTCCTTGAAGACACCTGCATCAGCCTCAATGTTGAGTCGGATTGACTATGGCATTACTTAAGGCAGCAAGGTAGTCTTAAACCATTATCAATGCAACAGCCAGACTCATTACAGGAAAAGGACTATACTATCGCAGTACTCAAGGATCTTTACTGGCTAAATATTAACAAAGAGATTGAATATAAAGTTGTCCTAAAATGTACCAGTCTTTGTCCAGTGAAGGCCCTGCGTATCTGACACGCGAACTAGTCTGAGCAACAGACTGAGATAAACTAGGTCGAAAGATGATGTTTCCAACAAGCACAAGTTGAAATCATTAGGTTTGAAAGGGTTCAGTGCCAATGTTCTTAGGTTGTGGAACAACCTGCTTGACGGTGTAGAACCTTCAGTTTCAGCGGTCTTTCTGTCGAACTCTGAAGACCCATCTCTTCAATAAATCTTTTTCTGACTCCAGGCAAATAACTTTTATTATTATATATTCTTATTCAGCTCCTTTGGTTTCTAGATTATGACAATTTTTCATCATAGTTACATCACAAATTCTCTTCAAAACTCTCAGAGGTTGGCGCTCCATAAAGTTGGACATTGTTCTGTAGTGTTTCTTTCTCATGCCTCAACAGCGAGGCAGGTATGATGGCAGGGAAGACGGAGGCATTTACAGGGACTGTCTTGAATTCAGTGAAATACCATTCAAAAGCACCTTCACAATATAATGTTTCAAGAAATAAAATAGTCAATCTTTGAGAAAGAAACTAAAACACGAGCAACAACCTTCAAAAATACGTCTGCTAAATAATGATCAATTATAATTAGGCGCTCTTGAAATAATTAGCAATGTCCAAAACACGATGCTTCTCAAATTTCAAAAGCATTAGGCTGATAAACAGCTTTCTGGGCAAAGAAGATCTTAAGTGAGAAATCACAAATCAATGAAGGCGGGGCAACGAGACATATGACTTACTTGGAAAGGCAGGAATAGAGTTGGTGACAAGCGTACACATGGAGAGAAGATGTCTCTTGGATGAGTTGGATGGATGAAGATACCATGTTATCCCTTACGTAGTTGCCAGCCTATGGTCATGCGAGGAGTGGTTGGTTGACAGAAATGAGAAGGTTCTTACATAGATTTTGAAATGAGATACGAAGGTAAGAGGTTTTGAGGAGTTTGGGAAAGGTATTAGAAAGGTGCATAAGTATTGCATGAAGCGAATCAGAAGTTGTAAGTGGAAAAACAGTGGAAATAATTAAAAAGATGAAGAACTGTTGAGGCACCGTGGTGAGGACCTTGAGCACCATGTCAATATGCCATTTCTTGTTAGGGGAGTATCTGCATGCAATTGATACCAGTAGTAGTAATAGTAGTAGTAGTAGTAGTAGTAGTAGTAGTAGTAGTAGTAGTAGTAGTAGTAGTAGTAGTAGTAGTAGTAGTAATAGTAGTAGTAGTAGTAGTAGTAGTAGTAGTAGTAGTAGTAGTAGTAGTAGTAGTAGTAGTAGTAGTCGAAGTAGAAGTAGTAGTAGTAGTAGTAGTATTAGTAGTAGTAGTAGTAGTAGTAGTAGTAGTAGTAGTAGTAGTAGTAGTAGTAGTAGAAGTAGTAGTAGTAGTAGTAGTAGTAGTAGTAGTAGTAGTAGTAGTAGTAGTAGTAGTAGTAGTAGTAGTAGTAGTAGTAGTAGTAGTAGTAGTAGTAGTAGTAGTAGTAGTAGTAGTAGTAGTAGTAGTAGTAGTAGTAGTAGCAGTAGTAGCAAGAACAAAAAACACAACCACAAACTTTTCGACTGCCATGAGTATGTTGGACGAGCAGTCTGACTTGAACTCCACATCACAAGTCTCCAGGAAGACTGACATCTCCTTCACCATGCCTCTGATGTTGCTGCCGTTCATCAAGGCAAACGATAACTCCATTGCCCTCCTTTGGTGATAGTTAATTATTGTGGTGGTGGGTGGCTGGTTGTGATGGATGGTATGGAAGTTGATGATGATGACTTTGGTGATGGATGACCACATTGGTTGACACAGCTTCATCCCTACTGCATAGAAAAAAACTAGTATTCACCCCATAAGAGAATCGAATATTCATACCCAGCCTATACAGTACACGTTTCGAAGCCATGCACCAATCCATGCGCAGGAGCCCACCCACTCCTGAATTCGACTACCCCTCCACCCAAATGTTACTCATCCACCTATCCACTACTCCACAAATCCATTCATTCACACACCCATTCATGCACACACCCACATATGCACCCATGCACCCATCCAATCATGCACAATCCACACACGCGCTCTCTCAAGCAAGAGACCGTTTGATAGAGACATCGGGATCCTTGAGGCAGTCAACGATGGTGCTCCTGTGCCTCTGCACGGCATTGTAGTCCACGTGCACCACTTTCAAGAGGGTGTTCAGTGCTATGTACCTGCGTGGTGGAGGTCACGTGCTAGTGGTGAGTTTTGTGATGTTAGCGGTGGTTGTGACGTTAGGGGTGGTTGTGATGCTAGTGATAATTGTTATTTTTTGGTTCTCTTGTTTCAGTAGTATGTTATCAATGGTCTCAGTATTAGTTTTAGTAGTATTAGTAGTAGTAGTAGTATTAGTAGTAGTAGTAGCAGTAGTAGTAGTATTAGTAGTAGTAGTAGTAGTAGTAGTAGTAGTAGTAGTAGTAGTAGTAGTAGTAGTAGTAGTAGTAGCAGTAGTAGAAGTAGTAGTAGTAGTAGTAGTAGTAGTAGTAGTAGTAGTAGTAGTAGTAGTAGTAATAGTAGTAGTAGTAGTAGTAGTAGTAGTAGTAGTAGTAGTAGTAGTAGTAGTAGTAGTAGTAGTAGTAGTAGTAGTAGTAGTAGTAGTAGTAGTAGCAGTAGTAGAAGTAGTGGTAGTAGTAGTAGTAGTAGTAGTAGTAGTAGTAGTAGTAGTAGTAGTAGTAGTAGTAGTAGTAGTAGTAGTAGTAGTAGTAGTAGTAGTAGTAGTAGAAGAAGTAGTAGTAGTAGTAGTAGTAGTAGTAGTAGTAGTAGTAGTAGTATTAGTAGTAGTAGTAGTAGTAGTAGTAGTAGTAGTAGTAGTAGTAGTAGTAGTAGTAGTAGTAGTAGTAGTAGTAGTAGTAGTAGTAGTAGTAGTAGTAGTAGTAGTAGTAGTAGTAGTAGTAGTAGTAGTAGTAGCAGTAGTAGAAGTAGTAGTAAACGTAGAGGTAATTATAGTGGTTGTTTAATTTTATATGGTTTTGTGGAAAGACCTCCTACCTGATGTTCTTGTCACTGTTCAGTAAGAATCTTCCCAAAATATTCACAGCCAAAACCTGTAAAAAAATCCTTGCTTGAGAAAATACATATTCTGGCCACGCTAGCTCCACAAACCCCTCCATACAAAAATGCTACACTTTTTTAGACTATAATCATCATTTCCACTTCATCATCTTCTTTTCTTCAACCTCCCTTCTTCAACACTCACTCTTCATAACCTACACTAACAGCTCAACACCCAATCACCAACCCATCAATCCCCCTAACTCACTTACTATGCAAGAACCACAACACATCAACACTCCAACCTTTGTCAACAAACAAAACTTCACAACTACCAACAACAACTTCACAACTACCAACAACCACTTCACAACTACCAACAACCACTTCACAACTACCAACAACCACTTCAAAACTACCAACAACCACTTCACAACTACCAACAACCACTTCACAACTACCAACAACCACTTCACAACTACCAACAACCACTTCACAACTACCAACAACCACTTCACAACTACCAACAACCACTTCACAACTACCAACAACCACTTCACAACTACTGGCACCCACTCCATAACTACCAAAATCAACCAATCCACACTCGCCAACAATAACCACTCCACGCCCACCAGCAACAACCACGCAACAACAACCACCAACATTAACCGCTCTATAACCACTACTTACAACCACCCAACAACAAGCCTTCTATAAACATTAACAACAACTACTTGACAACAAGCACTCTATAACCACTACACACTCACCCGAAGGCCACTCTCTGACTCGATCTTCATGATGGTGAGGCATGTCTCGTACAGAATGGCGTTTCCCACGTTCTTACTTGTTTCTGTGTTTGTAGCCACCTGCGGTGAATGATGTTGTTGCTGCTGTTGCTGTTTTTGCTGATGTTGTTGTTGTTGTTGTTGCTGCTGTTGCTGTTTTTGCTGCTGATGTTGTTGTTGCTGCTGTTGCTGTTTTTGCTGATGTTGTTGTTGTTGCTGTTTTTGCTGATGTTGTTGTTTTTGCTGCAGTTTCATTCAAAGCGCCTAAAAATGGTCCTCAGATGCGCTCTGGATGGCTTTGGAAGTAGTGCAAGTTTTTTGAAGATTTTAATGTAGCAGGCAGCTGCAAAAGCCGGGTATCTAAGCCCGAGGTTTTCGGCTGATTCGACCACTTTTCACATGCTCACTGCAAGTGAGTTGTCGGCCGAGGAAGGAAGAGGCTGCGTTGAAGAAGAAGAAGGCGAACCTTTTAGTGTATTACGCTGTTTCCATGACATTCCATAGGCTGAAGAAAGAAACGTCACATCTGTTGATGTTAAGTGTGAGACGGGTCTCATCACTCCACTCCACCACCTTGTCAACTTATTTCTGTAACCGCTCTGTCACTTCTACCTTTCTCCTTCCACTGCATGCCGTCTCCCGGTCGCAGCACAAACACAAGGAATGAGTCTTCAAAGTTCTTTTTCAAATTCTTTTTTATTTTAAAGTATAAAAGGCCAATGACATAGGTGACAAAAAACAAGAAAGAACAGCTTACTCTTCAGGAAGACCTTCCCTGAAGATTTTTGATCATATATCTCTGGAGTTGAAGCTCACACTACTGGGAGCCATCATAAATGTGTTGTGCTAGACGGAAGCATTGGTCGAAGGTGCTTCGACCATTCTAGAAACCGCCTTGCTGAGGGCTCTTAGCAGAGACTGTTCTTCGAGCCACCTTGAGAGACAATCTGTAAAGATTCTCTCAAGAAGCTTGCAGTTTGTTGAGGTGGAAGCAATTGGGCGGTTATTGACTGTGGTTCCATTTTTTGAGACAAGGGACGGTAACTGCATTTCTTCAAAGGTGTGAAATTAAACTTTCGATCCAACTGTGGTTTGGAACTTTGAATAACTATGCCGTCACAGCGGCTGGTAGGTGTTTGAAAAGAACCGGTTCTGTCCCGTCGAAACCCACTGTTTTTTCCGCTTTGACCCGGTTGAGAGCGGTCTGGAACCCAACCTAGTGAAAGACCTTTTTCAGAGGTTGTCTAGGGCATCAAACCAGACTGCATCTTCTGGCGATGCTGCTTGACTATCAACTTGCTCACCCGGTCACTCGTCCTACCGCTAACGTTGGCATACTCTAGGATATACGCGTTGGCTTTGGCTTGATCGCTGTTATACAGTCCCCTTCTGTATTGCGACGCTTTTTTTGTAAGCTGTTGCTTATTATTCTCAAAACCTCAGACTGTTGTTGTTTTTGGTTTTTAGAAAGTATTATTATTTATTCACTCCGATCAGTATCAGTAGCAAAAATGTCGGTGGATAATATGATGGTTTTGTGTTTGATGGTGATCAGTGGATGGTGTGTTGTTCGTGAGATGGATGTATGGTAGGATATTGAATGAAATTGTAGATATGATAAGGGTGGATACATGTACAACGAATGGGCAGGCGTGAAATGAATTGGGAAAAATAGAATGAGTTGGTAGATATGAGATGGACGAGAAACAGATGGATGGACAATTAGATTGTGAGGTTTGAAAAAATAACAATGACAATATTCATGTAAAAAGTTAACACTTAAAACTGAAGGTGCCTAATTCATTGGGTCACCTGCGCTAAAATGTCGTTCATGTTTTCACTGCACACAGGGTCGTTGTGGCCGAGCATGCGCAAGAGGCACAAAATCTTCACTTGCAAGAAAGGGTCGCTGATGCCTGAGACGTCGTGCTCTGGCGAGTAGCCTGCCATGATGAGGTTCTTGAGGATGCGAACAAGCTGAGGCACCATCTGTATGAAGTGGAAAGAGTTCTAGGCGGAGAGTGATCATCAGTATTAACATCATCGTCTTCATCATCATTATCATCATCATCATCATCATCATCATCATCATCATCATCATCATCATCATCATCATCATCATCATCATCATCATCATCATCATTATCACCATCCTCGTCATCATCATCATCATCATCATCATCATCATCATCATCATCATCATCATCATCATCATCATCATCATCATCATCATCATCATCATCATCACCTTCCGGAAGTGCTCCAGCATGTCGGGACACTTTTCGCACATCTCAATCATCAAACAGATGGCTGTCAACAACACTCCTTGGATGTTTCCATGTATTTTCCCGTTAATAATAATTCTTCATATAAACAATTATCAGACCACCTATGACATACGGGTTGAGATGCGTTATGGAAAGAAAGAAAAAAACAGATGTAGTTGAAACAGAAATGAGCGCTCTTGAACAGTATGAAATCAGCGCTATAAAAATGAGTTGATTATATCAGATAAGATTGAAAATGAAAAAAAAATCAACAAGTAACTGAAGTAACAGAATAATTATAATGAGGCACTATAGGTCTTCGTGGTCAAAGAGTAAACACTACAGACGAGTAGATGAAGAATAAGTTTGGACATTACATTAGAAAGAAAGAAAAATATAGTGAGGAAAAAATATTGAGAATGAGAAAAAAGGGCATGGAGAAAAGAATTCACTTTGACGTTGATGAAGAAAAGTAGATTATGATTGAATGAAACCATCATTTTCATCGTCCCACCATCACCATCATCATCATCATCGTCATCATCATCATCATCATCATCATCATCATCATCATCATCATCATCATCATCATCATCATCATCATCATCATCATCATCATCATCATCATCATCATCACCATGGTTCTTCTCGTTCAGCAACAGTCTGGTAGCTGGAATGAACATCTCCATCAGGTCAGGAACTTTTCTCAATATGTGCACTGCACATAAAGCAGCCTGTATATATATATATATATATATATATGTCTGTGTGTGTGTGTGTGTGTGTGTGTGTGTGTGTGTGTGTGTGAAAGAAAAGTGTACGAGTGGTAGAGTGAGTGAGGACATATTTTTGTAGTTAGAACACAAAGTGAATATTCAGCTTGATAAGTGTTACAATGAGTTTAAAAAAAAGATGAACTTTTTTCTTGATGTAAGCATTGGACGACTTTAGGAGTTTCTCAACCTCCCCTGCTAAGTCCCTGCTCATTTCTGCTGAGCAAATGGCTCCCATGGTGCACAAGGCTAAACTCACCACATACTGAGTTTGGTGGTTCAAATCACTGTGGAGTTGTATAAAGAAAGTTTGATTGCTAACAACTTGTGGTTTGAGTTTCCATGTTTTTGAATGATTCAATTTTAACTTAAAATGAATGAATTTGAATTTTTGAAAATGCAACTTTTTGAGAGAGTTGGTGATGAGCAGATGCACGTCCTGTCTTTCATCTAGCAGCAACATGGCTCCCAAGTATCCAATACGCTTGTCCGTGAAACGAGGAGAAGCTATCAGCTTCAAACATTCAAGCTGAATATGTTAATGGAAAAAAATGTAAAAAAAAATTGAAAAATAAAGTAGCTTTTTTATTAATTTTCTTGTATAAAATATGTTAATTTTTCAATGTCTGTAGTCATATGAAAAACTGGAATATGTTTGGAAAAGTAAGGAAATGAAAAAACAAAATGTGAAATTTGAGAGTGTATCATTTCAAAAATATGTTTCTTAACGCAAGTTTGTAGAGTTTTGATTAAAACTCTACTATTCTTTCAACTATTCGAATCTTATATTTTTCAATTTTAAATCTAAGAACCTTCTGTATCACACACCTGTCCAAAATGGGCTGGATATCCCAGCATGTGAATATAAAGAAGTTTGGCGACATTACGACAGCGGTAAGTATTGTCTTCTTCTCTGAACGTATCTCTGATCTGTGCGCACTCTTTTTGAACTACCGCTCGCTCGTCTGCAGCTGTCCGTGCAGATCTAATTTCACGAATCAAATCTCGCAAACGTTTTGGTACTGGCATACTTTATCTGTAATTTGTTTAAAATAGTATTTCTATCATTTCATTTTAAAAATGAAGAAATTAAATGCAAAAAATTATAATAAAATAAACGTGAGAACGATTGAAAACACCGACATACATTCACAGAATCTCATTAAAACTCAAGACCTATGTGTCCTTAATTTAAAAGGAAACTAAGCTCTTTTTTAGAGCTTCATTAGAATAAGAGACGAACAAGGAAACAAATTAGTGTTCTGAAAGCTTGCTGAAAATACATCATCAGTGTTTTTCCATGTAAATTGGTTCAAAAAATCATTGATCTACTACGTTTTTCCAATTTAGTTTTTTCATAGTCTTCCTTATATCAAATCCAATTAGACCGAACAACCCGATCCCATCTGACCAGTGGCATGGCTGTAGTAGTTCGTAATGACAATCACGTAGTCGTGAAGTAAAAGAACTCGAAAAAAGTAATTGGTTTTATAACAATGTCAGGCTTAAGAGATATTTTACGGTCGCGCAAGTGTGAATGACCGTTTTAAGCTGCTCCTTTTAATTAGTTTATTCAAATTATTCTGAATTATCATTGTTAACTATTTGGTATTGTAGGAAAAAACAGATTCAGTATGAGTATGATTAGATGGTATTCTAAAAATAGAAAATAAGTAGATCTAAGTCATTTACGAAACTTAACTTGAAAAAGTCTAGCTAAGTAGTAAGATAAGTGGATATTTTTTATTTCAAACAGATAGTGCAAATTTTAAAAACTTATTTTTTTCAAGAAGCAGTCAGTGTGAAAAGCTTAGAGCAGGAGTTATACGCCAGAATTTTTGAGTATCAGAAACTAAGCGAAAGCGCTATTGAAAGCTTCAGTGGAAGGGTGTAACGTGATTTCAGGGAATCTAAGGCATGGAGTTACAATAATCGGAGCGGGACAAAATAGGCAAAGAAATTAGTATTTTGAGAGTGGGATTGTCTAGGTATAGTTTTTGTTGTTAATTACGACAAAATGGAAAGATGGTTTAGCTACAGAATTTTTGAGGTATGAGAAAGTGAAGAGTCAAAGATGAAGCCTAAACTATGGATGGCGGAAGAAGGAGTGAGTGGGAGGTCTATTTAATCTAATCTAATCAAGACATTTGTAATGTGCAAATTTGCACTATGTTCAAATGTGCTCCCATTGTAACGGCTTTACTCGCTGTGAGCTATTAGAAAACTGAACAATCTAGGACGGCATCTGTACTTTCATTGATAAAAACTCAATTGAAAAAAGAGATTCACTAAGTCGAGAAGATTTGCTAAAGTATATAAAATCAATTTATGAAGTAATGAGTTTGAGAAACTATAAAAAAAGAAAAGAAACAGATTCATTCCAAGATATTATTTTACCAATACAAGAAGTAATATATAAATAGAAGAAAATAAATCGTTTTGAGGAAATGAAGTGAAGATGTGAGAGTCATCAGTATAAAGTTGACTCTGAATTGAAAATGTTGAAATGTTCCATAGGGGTTCAGAAGTATAGATATAAAAAAAGGAGGATCAGAGATAAAACCATGAGACGTCAAATGGAAACGAAGAAAGAGTGGAGTAAAAAATGTTTATAGAAAGTACAGAGCCTTTGTTAGAAAGATGAAAAAAATTTATTGAAGACAAGATCCAGAGATACAAAAAGAAGTTTCAAGTTGCTAGATTAGTAAGCAGTGGTCAACAGTACCAAAAGCAGATGAGAAATCTCAGCAAAGAAAAAAAGAGATGTTACCTTTGTCACAAAAAACTAAAGAATCATTATAGATTTTTGAAAAAAAGGTTGCAGTATTAGGAAAATGAAAAAATCCAGATTGCGTATAAAAGCGCAGATTGTGAATTTCAAACATAGGAGAAAGCATAAGTCAGACCATTTTTTGCAGAATGGTTTAAATAAAAGATGAGCTATGAAAAAAGCTTTGAATATTTTTTTAAATTATTGGTAGAATAAAAGAATTTTCCAGGATTGAATTGCTGTAGTGAAAAAAAGAATAATAAGTTCAAGAATTATTGAATGAAATTGAAAGAGAGCTCTTCAAAAATATGAGTTGGAAAAAGGTCAAAAGAGGACATGTGGAAGGGGACGTGGAGTTTATTATAGTAGTTAGAGCAGAAAGAGTTATTGGTGGAAAGTTATTTAAGAAGCAAAAAAAATAGAAAAAAGCTGAAAGGGAAATAAAATAAGAAAACCTATAATGAAATATTTATCAGTATTTTTCCGTGTGATTATGAGTTAAGATTCAATTTTAAATTTTGAAAGCGGCAACTCAAGCAATGAACAGACGCCATGCTAGAGTGGCTTAGTCACCTTGTAGCCCACAGCGAGTAAACCCGTATACATTGGAGCGCCTATGATAAAGTGCTAAAATGCGCTTCACAAATACTTTGATTAGATTAGATTATATGGTCAATTTTGATCCTATTTTTCACAAAAATTTTTAAACTCGATTTCTTTAAAGTTTATGTTAATTTGACTGTTTTCCCATTTGATTTTTTGAATTTTTTTTAAATTTCCTCTAATAGGAAACCTTATTCAATTGTTATTTGACGTGATAATAAGCTAGTACTCAATTAAAAAATTGAAAGATTTATTAATTCGATTAAATAGGTTTAAATGTGTAACTAAGCCATTGCTAATTCGATTTTTAAAGAAATTTGATTTTAATTCCAACCTTAGAATTCGGGTTACACGACGGTGCGTGTTTGACCTTTTGTAACATTTTTAGAGTGTGACTGAATTCAATAATGAGTACAAAATAATAATTGCTTGTTTTAATTATTTTTTATTCTATATGAAATTTTTTTTTTAATGTTCAGCTTAATTTTTTTGACTTTATAACCTTTACGAAAAATATGTATATACGATTTTTACGATAGACAAAAGTCTTTGCCGCGCCAAGTTAAAATTCTCTTTAAGCAGTTGCCCAGGAGTTAAAATTTACTGAATTTAAATAACTTTTTCTCAGTTTGAAAGTATTTGAAGATTTAGGAAATTATATATTTTATCAAAATGAATGATACTCAAACAATAATCACTTTTCCGGTGCGTAAATCTGCTAGGCGTAAAATTGTGAAGATAGCAGATGTCCAAGATAAAGAAAACAGTCCTACTAAAAAATCTCTAAGAAGTAATAAAGTTTCGATTATTTATAAAAGACTCGAAACTTTCTTTCATATCTATAAAATTCCAAAATGATGCCTGTTAAAACGACACATGTATTTTAAAGGTCCAGAGAAAACCTTCCCTAGGTTACCATCAAAGAATTTGGTAAGTCTCGGCAGCCATCCGGAGTTAAAGCAACTGCAACTTGATCTTTCGACTTCAAATGCGCATCCCATACCAAATAGTCTTTCGGCATATGATCCGTCTTCAAAAATCTTTCCACATATAAAGACTGCACCCACTCTTCCAAACTATAAAGCAACACAAAATGTCCTTCACACCAGCCTGCCTCCCAGCTTGGTTGGCAGGGAAGCAGAGTCAAAAGCATTAAGTGATTTCATAAAGAGTCACATTAGCACTAAGACTGCAGGCAGTATGTACATGTCGGGAGCTCCTGGGACCGGAAAAACCGCCATTTTGCGCCACACTATTGATAACCTTCTTGTCAGTTGCTTTAGATTAATAACTTTAATTTTTAATTTTTTGATGCAAGCAACTGAGACAAAATATACTTTGCATTATAAATATATAATTTTTAAATATTTTTAAAAGTGTTTTTAGTAATTTTTTTAATTCTTAGGAGATGTAAGATATATCCTAATCTCGCCTTACATTTCCAACCCACAGGACAACGTCATTAAAATTTATATAAACTGCATGTCTCATAAGAACAGCCATTCCATCTACTCATCCATCTATTCTTCTCTTTCTATCTCCAATAAAAGAAAATCAGTCTCTTCCACATCTGTTTCCAAGAAAATAACATCAAATAGGGTTGTTGCTGACATCAGCAACTACATTGTGGAATCACAAAGGCCTATGTGAGTGTTTCCTTACTTGATTTATTCTTTTTTATTACTTGATTAAGTTTTCAGCTTTTAAAAATAAATTAGATTTTGGAAAGATTATGATGTTTCGAAGTCTTATTCATTTTTGTAAATCATACAGCATCCTGGTACTTGATGAGATTGACTCCCTCGACTCTCACAACCAGGAAGTTCTCTACACCATCTTTGAGTGGCCGTCTTTCCCTCACTCTTCTCTCATTCTTCTCACCATTTCCAATTCTCTTGACTTCACGGATAGAATACTCCCTCGTCTCAAAAACTCAGTTTCCTTCATTCCATCCCTCATCAACTTCCCACCTTACTCCCAGCTTGACATCACTCACATCATCTCCAATCGACTATCTGAGGTTGAACATAATCAAATCTATTATAATATCTCTTTCATAACTGCTTCCATTCTTGCCATCATTATACTCTTTCCACTTCATATCTTTGATCACACACAGTTGAAGGAACAATCAGCAATTGACCAATCAGCCATCATGTTTTGTGCTCGTAAGGTGTCATCAATGGCAGGGGATGTCAGAGTGGCTTTGAATGTTTGTCGAAGGGCCGTTGAGGTGGTGGAAGTGAAGGTGAAGAGGCTGCTCAGTGCTGGCGGTGACCCCTTGCTATTGTGTTGGTTGAATTGTTTTTAATAGAAGTCATCATGTTTATTTATATTATACAATACAATACAATAAAAATACTAATATTCTTATAGTGGCAATGAACCTGTAGAGTTTCTAGGCCACTCGAATTTTATCTTTCTTTTAGTCATTACAGCGACCATATATGCAACCACCTCAGCATCCATCGCCACCAAAGCCACGATCCCCGTCATGATGACTGTCCTCAATGAAGTTTATGGCCAAAAGATTGTATCATCATCATCATCGTCATCGTCATCATCTTCTTCTTCAACATCATTATCATCATCAACCCTCTCTTATTCTACGTCTTCATCACTCCCATTGCAACAACTATTGTTGCTGTGTACGCTATTGTTAACGACTAAAAAGTTGTCAAACAAGGAAGTGCTTGTTGGAAAGGTATGTTTGTGGAATTGACTACTAATGCATATCCACCTTTGAGTATTCCATTTTGATTAAAATGATTATGAGTTGATAAAACTTACAACCATCTTCCTCCACCGATTTCGACACATCTCTCCCACCAGCTGCACGAGTCATATAGCAGCCTTTGCAAGCGTAATTCTTCAACAGCCATCAGCATCAGCAGCTTCATTGACGTCTGCTCCAACCTTCACGATCGAGGAGTGATCAACGTCAAAAAGCACAAGGAAGTCCGCAAGGGAAAGGTGCCGTGGGTGTATGCACAAAAATGAGGGGGCATTTTGCTTTGAGTGTTTTCAGCAGTTATAGTATCCGTAGGTTTCATCTTTCATACATTTTTGGATTTAATCAATGCCTAATACAACTGAATTTAATTATTTTCAATAGGTGTCGCTAAGGATTGATGAGAACGATCTACAGAGCATGGCTCAAGACGCCACCCTGTTGTCAGCTATTCTTTCCAAGGGCCTGTGAAGTCTGATAGAACGTTCTAGCGTTGCATCTATTTAAATCTTCTTTTAATTAACTTTTACTTGGTTTTGAGTGTTTTTTTTTTTGGATTTTAATGCTTCTGACGCTTATTGATGATTCTAGTTTGCGTGTTCAATTGTGTTAAAACTGCTTTTAATAGTTTATTTGGCCTTTTTGAAAAATAAATTCTATCAAGATTATCTTATTAAAAAGGCGATTGTTATTTTAGTGGTTGTGTAGATTCAAGCATTTGTGAAGGCTGTCGTTTACCCTACCATCTATTTCTACAATGGGCTTCAAGCTAATCTTATTTAAGCGTTTTGTTCAAAGACGCTCCCAAAAAAGGGTTTTGCTCACTGCTGGACTACTAGACGAGTAAACCACTCTAGGCCAGCATCTGTTCATTGATTGAGTGCCCGCTTTTACAATTCAAGCCTGTGCTCACCACCGGTTCACTCGTTATATCGCAACAGACTAACTATTATGCCACAGACGAAACATGAATAATTATAAAAAATTAAAATGTTAACTGAAAGCGAAATTGATGAACGTTAAAAGAACAGAGTTGAAAAATACCTTTCAATCAAATCATATAACTATAGAATAGCTCATAATCGCATCAAATAACTATTGTAATTCTTTTTTCTGCTTCCACCTCCTCAAACGCTGGCGTTCCCCAAAGGTCTGTTCTTGGTTTACTGGTGATTTCTCTTCTATCATCAAAATCATCTATAGATATAAGTCTCTTCAATAAAATTCCCTATGATAGCTTTAACCTCAGTCAGACACAATATATGATTGTTCTCCCTTTTAATCAGTTGCTTTTACCAGAATAATTTGAAGTTAAAGTGAATTCAGGTTCGTTAGTAGTCTATCTTTGTCTCCAAGTTTAACCTTAGTGTGATCACCACAGATAACACTACTCTTACAATCTTTTCAAAAATCACGATTCTTATCTCAACTTCAGTCATTTCATCTTTGGTATCATCCAAACGTCTACTTTCCACACATACCTGTCGTAAAACAAGTACGAAAAATGTTCTAACTCTCGCAGTTGCTCTCACGGTCTCATTAGTCATTACAAGATTGTACTATTGCAACCTTCTCTGTGAGCTTCCAGCTTATGTCTTTCTAAATTGCATTTTTTCCAAAACCATGCCGCTGAAATTGTTCTTCTTTAGTTCTTTTTGCTCCTGTCTTGATCGCTTACTCGTTGCCGAAAGGTTCAATTTCAACCTAATGTGGCTTGTTACAGGTATCTTTACCACTGGTCAACCTGTTTACTCATACGATCTTCTTTCTATTCAAAACCCATACGATTCACTTAACCCTTGGCAATCCGGCTCCCAGTTGCATCAGCCAATTTCCTCAAACCTCTTCGCTTATCGCTTTTTTCCCATACTGCCCCTAACCTATGGAACTCCTTTCCACCCAATCTTTGTTCATCAACTTCGCTGATGAATCTTCGTAGACTACTAAACTCACCTTTACCAACCTCTTTTTCTAACTCAATCTTCAATCGATCTTAAAAGCCTCTAAGACAGCCTTTTTTGCTAACAGTATGCTATGACAAATTGTACATTCAATTATTCATTCAAAATTATTATCGATCTTTAAAATATTATTACAACCACCATTGTTGTCACCACCATTAATATTATCGCCACCCCTATCACATATATCGTTATCACCACCATCATTATTACCGCCATCGGCGTCATCATCATCACCACCAGCACCACCAGCATCACCAGCATCAATATCACCACTCTCAACTTTTGAATTTCTTGAATTTTCGATACAACAAAAATAACATTAAAAACTTGCTTGACTCCAGAGTCACAAGCCCCAGATTATAAAATTGAACGAGAACACAAGTCATGAAGAAGCTTCGTTTGGTGATAGAAGTAAGAAATCAAATTTTAAATTTTAAAGTTTCAATTACATAATTTGAAGGCAGGTTATTTTGCTTGTTCGGTTCCTTCTTATTTTATATATGACTAAAATGCGATTAAATTTAATACGAAGGTTATTTATTAATTTATTGTTAAACATGATTTTTTATATTTCTCAAAACGTCGTTTTTATATCGTCGTTCGATATTACGTGTACAAAACAAATGAATCAGTCTTAACTAACGACTTTTAAATGAAGTGGCATAAAAAAAAGTGAAAAAATAAGAAAAATCAAAGAAACAAAACCACTTAAAAAGGGCTTCGATGTTTTAAATCGTCATAAAAGTACCCAACTTATTCAAAATTTCCAGTTCCGAAAGCTTACTTTTAACAGAACAAAACTTGTTTTCGAACTGATACCAGAAGACCCATCCATCGTCAAAGTAGTTTGACTTTCTGCATACCCTTAGGTATATTTAATAGGCAGCAAAACATCTAATCTAATCTAATCAACACATTTGTAAAGCGCCTTTCAGCATTTCGCTCAAAGGCGCTCCCAGAGAAAAGGTTTCACATGCGGCTGGGCTACTAGGAGACCAAGCCACTTTGTTCCTTACATGAGTTGCCGCCTTGAAACTCAAGCCACTCTAACTTCGCACACCAACTTCCAATTGTTGTAGCCCCATTACCGAAAACGCTTTAAAAAAACAAATTTTATCATAACTATATTTTAAAATCAGCACTGTTTTTGCGAGAATTTAATCATTCCTTAATTTCATGTTTTTCTTCGCTTCCACATAGATTCCTACAACGAAAACAGGTGGCAGCAAAAGCAGCAGCAGCAACAACCGTAGCAACAACAGTAGCTACAAACACAGACAAAATTGCTACAAAACGCTTGCACAAACCTTTGACGGCTCAGCGGCTACGGCACGCTCGTGAACTCACCCACATGAACATGACACCGTCAATGATGATGATGAACAACAAGATGGATCGGGTCTTAGACCACCTCTTCATCGGCTCCATGTTGTGTCTGACCCCAAACAACATCAGGAATGCCAACATCAAGCTCATCATCGACTGCACTATCGAAGGTTGCGGTGGTGGTTGTTGCGGTGGTGGTTGTTGCGGTGGTGGTTGTTGCGGTGGTGGTTGTAACGGTGGTGGTTGTTGCTGTGGTGGTTGTTGCTGTGGTGGTTGTTGCGGTGATGGTTGTTGCGTTGGTGCTATTGTGGTGCTGATCTTGATGCATTAAAATACATCCCATTACAATACAATTCATTACAATACTTTACATTACAAAAGATTACAATGCATTGCATTTAAAATACAATAATGTATAATAAATAACATTAAACTACATAACAAGACAAGTAAATCTTATACAAACACATTCGATTAGTGGTACTGAGTGGTATTGAGCTCCAGAAGTTTCAAGATTACGTTACTACTGTGATGAAACTAGTAAAACAGAGGTTTTACACCGTCAAGCAGGTTGTTCCACAACCTAAGAACATTGGCACTGAACCCTTTCAAACCTAATGATTTCAACTTGTGCTTGTTGGAAACATCATCTTTCGACCTAGTTGATCTCATTCTGTTGCTCAGACAGCTTAACAACGGCAACTAGTTCGCGTGTCAGATACGCAGGGCCTTCACTAGACAAAGACTGGTACGTTTGCAAAACAACTTTATATAGAATCGCATCGATAATATTCAGCCGGTGAAGATTTTCAAGTACTGGGGTAGTGTGATAGTAGTGGAATAAGTTGATTGGCTCCCGTCCAAGCTGCAATTCCATCCACACACTCAGACATTCAACTGCAAGTTATCGGTAGCAACATTAGTGCCGTGTCCATTAGAATAAACTAAAATACATTATAATACATTAAAATGCAAATAAAAAAAACCTTGAAACACGTTACAATATATAAAAATACATCACAATATAATATAATCATTTTTGATACATTATATGAAGAAAAAACATTAAAATACAATTTACTGCCTTTTTAATACATGGTTTTTTATAATAATTTTTGACCGCTTTTGAACTTAGTGCTAGAGGGCGCGTTACAAATGTCTTGATTAGATTAGATTAGATTAGATTAGATTAGATTAGATTAGATTAGATTAGATTAGATTAGATTAGATTAGATTAGATTAGATTAGATTAGATTAGATTAGATTAGATTAGATTAGATTAGATTAGATTAGATTAGATTAGATTAGATTAGATTAGATTAGATTAGATTAGATTAGATTAGATTAGATTAGATTAGATTAGATTAGAATAGAATAGATTAGACAGAAAGTCACAGGCGTTATGTGCCGCAGAAATGATAGTTTTTCCTCGAAACTCTACGGGATTAATGCCACTATAATAATTTTCGTGTTTGTATTGTATTGTATTGTATTTTCGTCAAGGGTGAAGCGACGCACCTTGAGGGTGTTATTGATATTGATGTCGGAAGAGCAAACGTCGATGCTGGGAATACCTGAAAAATCTTTTGAGTTTTGATGAGGCCCCAAATTCGATAATTTCAGTCTTGGGGGTGCTGAGTTGAAATTTGTTTTTAGAAACCGTCTATTGACTATTTTGATAAAGTCACAAAGTGGGCTATTATTTTAAGAGTTGTTGTTATTTGGAAAGATTACGGTATCATCTGCATATTGGTAATAGGTTAGGTTGAAATTGTTGAGAATGCTGCCATAGGATGATATGTGTGTTGTGAAATGTAGTGGTCCATGGACTGGTTTTTGGGGAACACACAATAGAGACTGCGGAGAAGGTATGAGTACCAAGTTTGACGAATTTCTTTGTTCTTGTGAGGTATGACTCTTCAGCGCCAAGTCTTCAATGCCAAACTTGAAATTCAAGCGATCAATCAAGTTATTGTAACCAATAGCGTCGGAAGCCAATAACAAATAAAATTAAGTCAGAATTGAAGCAGTTTTAGCATCACAGCCTTGATACACATCATCAAGAACATAAAAAAGGCTGTTTCAGTGGAATGGTAGGGTCGATATGCAGATGGATGACTGGCGTAATTTCGGTTGTTGGTGTTATGTGTTTAAAGTTGCATTGGAACGTTTTTCATGATGGTTTACGAAATTGTTGAAAGGTTTGATATTGGTCTGTAATAAGCTGGAAAAGCGGAATCAAAATTTTGCTTTTTGAGAAGTGAAATGATTTCCGTTTGAATGCTATCCCTCAATGCTAATGAAGAATGTTTCATGTTACAGAATATGTTTTAAAAAATCACAAAAAATCACATTAGGATAACAGTGAATTAACCAAAACCATGTTTACAGAGGATCTAAGAATTTTACGGGAACTTTTCTATAGAATCAGATCAATGAGCTTTTAAAATAAGCTTCAAAAATTTTGAATTTAATCATAAACTTTAATCATAAAAAAACTAATGAAGAATGTTCCATCCCGGTCCTTTTTTCCTTTTTTCCTTTCTTTTTTCGTTCTTCCTTTTTTTCTTTCTTTTTTTATTTCTTTTTTTCTTTTTTTTATTTTTTTTTCTCATGTTCACAAAAAAGCCAGTCCTATTCCTTTCTACACCTTCCCTCACTTGCTTAATTGTCACTTCATATGGATTCCTTTTCCAATTCTTTAAATTCTTTTGGGTAGGTTTGCAAACTTTATTTTTGTAACGGTTAGTTAACGATTTCATTACAATGTCTCATTTCAAAAAAAGTCTGATTTGGCCATTTTAAACAGTTGTGGTAAATAACAAAAGCCAACTTAAACTTATCTTATAGACATCAGCTATTTCATAACTAATATTTGAATCTTGGAGTTTACAAATTAAAAATAATTTTAAAAAGTTATCAAAAATAGCAGACGGTAACAGCCATTACACGCTTAGGCGCGATTCATTATGTATGTTTCTTACTTCCTCGAAGAAGGAATTATTGAAAAATGTACAACTGCGGCAGACGCACCACTACTGGTGTTGTGACGTTGTTGACTATGGAGAAGGCGAATACTAGTAATAAAAATACAATAAGATTTGATTGGTAATCTGCATAGAACGCTCAGACCACGAAAAGGTTGGCCTTTGGAAGCTTGTAACCTAATCTAATCTAATCTAATCAAAGCATTTGTAGAACGCAGAATCTACACCGTTCAAGAAGGCTCGTAACTTAGAATGAATGATAACAAGAACAAACAAACATTGGTTGTAGTTAACTTTAAAATATCAGCGAAATGACTATAGTGAAGCAAACATAAATATTCTAAAAATAATAAGCAACCACATGGAAGATTTTTGATATTTCGAATTAAATTTGTGCTGGTAACGAAGAATCATCTGTCATTTTGCTTGAAATGTGGCGGTCTGCAACAATGGGCTGGAATCGTCAACTAAGAGCTACAAAAATATCGATTGCCAACTTTCTTAACAAAACAACTTTTCCTGTAACTAAAAAGTATGTTTGAGGAAGAAAATTAATTAAAAAAAATCTTCTTTGACCCCTAAAGCAGGCTCATCTTACAAGAATGGAGCCTTTTTCAATTGTTATTTGATGTGATTATAAGCCATAATTCTATTATAAATTTTTAATATTTATTTTTTTCATTCTTTTGTCAGTTTTCATTTTTTGTTTTAGTTTTTTGCCATTCTTTGTATTTTCTGCAACATCAAACATTTCTGTTATTGTTTTTTTAAATATTATTCATTTGTTTTTTATTGAGCGCTCTTGAACAGTGTTTAATCAGCGCTATAAAAATGCTTTGATTAGATTAGATTTGATTATGAGCTATGGTTTGATTCAAAATTTCAGAGGTTTATTGATTTGATTCTATGGTCAAATTTTCTTTTAATTTTCACTTTGGATTTCCTGTGACATAATTTTTGGCATAATCATTTGTATAGCACTGATCCACACTATTAAGAGCGCTCTGCTACGAACTGTTTACACAACAAAGTTTTAATGGCTTTACGAAATGAAAGTAGATAAGTAATAGAGGCGAGATCGGTGGGAAGAGAGTTCCATAAGAATGGGAAAATGCAGATTTAGCATAAATACTAAAAAAAGGTATCTTTAAAAATGAGAATAACTAGATCTCTAATTTAACAGTTCTTTTATTTCGGGTTTTGCCATTCTTTGTAAACTTTCTCGTAACCTGAAATATTTTTCAATAGTTATTTGCTGTGATTGTAATTTATTATAAATTCTAAGGTTTTTTAATTTGATTCTTTAGTCAATTTTGCTCCTAATCTACGCTCAGTTTTCTCATAGCATTACAGTTCTGGTTGTTTAGTCTTCCTTTTCCTGTTTTAATTTTTGCCACTTTTTGTAAAATTTTCTGTAGAATAATAACTTTTGAACTAGTTATTCGATATGATTGTAAGCTAGTATTCAATTTTGCATTTTAAGGTCTATCAATTTGACTCTATAGGCAATTTAGCTCTCAATTTACACCTACTTTTTCTTTCACTTTGTTTTCTTTGATCATGTCTGCACCTGTAGCTTAATGGTTAGCTTGTTCCGCTGTAAAGCGTGAACGGGTTAACTCAGCCTTTAGTTTTGAAGGCAAAAATTTTAGTAAAGGACAGAAGCCGTTCTAGAATGGCATAGCCCCTTAGTAGCCCACAGTGGATTAAACCGTTTTTATGGGACGCCTTTGAACAAAGTGTTAATAGGCGCTCTGCAAATGCTTTGATTAAATTAGATAAGATCACAGAAGTAGGCAAATAAAAATAATGGCGTTATTTAATCTATGTTAGTTGGAAACAAAATTTCACTGTAAACTTTGGAAGATACACGCTTTGTTAAACTTTTTGAAGTCTTTTTGTCTTTCAAATACATGACCCAACACAAAGAATCTCATTGAACATTTCGAGGTTTTGTACAACGATTTTTGTAACAAATCATAGCCACAGGCAAGAAAGTATCTGTTTTCCTTTAAGATTTATTTTTTAAAAAGTTATTTCTTCTCAGCACATACTGACCTTTTAAAATTTCATAAATATTTTGCATCACCCAACCACCTCCATCTATCTCTATTTACACGCATATACCATCCAGGCAACGGCAAAATGTTTCCAGGAGTGAAACGCATTCAAATCCCCATCGATGACAACCTCTCATCGAACATCGCTTCGTACTTCGATTTATGCGCTGACCAAATTGAACTCACTAAGGTGTGAATAAACTTTTTGAACATATGACATGCCTGATGCGCTGGTCTTTATTTTAAGCTTTCTAGTGGTTTGAAGGTCAATACGTCAGGTATTAATTGAAAAGAGATGATTCATAGTCATACAAGCCCTTATGCCACTCTAGAGACTGGGAGGCAATGTGTTAATACACTGTGTGGCAGGAGTCAGTCGCTCTGCAACAATCTGCATTGCCTACCTCATGAAACACTTCAGAATGAGGTAAACTTCGGTGATTGTTGGAAAGTTGTTGCTTGATTTTTCACGTTGGTTGACCCGCTTGCTATCCATTAACATACCTTGTCTGTTATCTTTTATCTGTAAGCTTTTATCTGTGTATCTTTTCTTTTGTTTTCCGCTATAAAGCGCGAACGAATAAGCTCAGGTTTGAATTTTAAAAGCGGCAACACAGACGCCATCCTAGTGTGGCTTGGTCACCTAATAGCCCACGGCAAGTAAAATCGTTTTTTTTTGGAAGTGCCTTTAAACAAAAGGGTAAAAGATTTTTCACAAATTCTTTGATTATATTAGATAAGTATCCTCACATTTCCACACACAGACTGCGACCAGCCTACAGCATGCTGAAGTCCATCCGATCCATAATTCGTCCAAACGAAAGTTTTTTCAAACAGCTCATTGAATACGAATTTCGTCTCTACGGCAACAACACGGTTTCCATGGTGAACACCACATACGGAGCCATCCCTGACGTCTATAAAACAAACTCGATGAATGTGAGAGCCCCATTCAATATGGTTCCTTCTTTCTAGGTGATTCTGTTTAAATACAAACTGATCCCTTGATCACTGTCACATGAGATTTTTGGAAATTCAGATTTTTTTTTTGAGAATTGTAAAATACTATGATTTATTATCACAATTTTCATTTTTAATTGTTATCTGAAAAAATAATTAAAACTGAAATAGTTATTATATAAATTTTTTTTACGTTTTTTGAACTGAAAAAATATATCCGAAATACTAAAACAAAATCATTTTTTCATATATTCTTATTTTTCGAATTACAGTGGGAAGTCTATTGAAAATCCTTTGAACTATTTACAATTTTAGAAGGTGAATTTCAAAAAACAGACTTAATCAGCGGTTTAATAGCCCTACATTAACTTCGGTTAAATATTTATTTAATTTTATGTTATTTTTGTGAAAAACGCAATAATTCAATTATTTGATTTTTGAATTTGAATTTTTTGCTAAAATAGTAAAAAGTAAAAAACTTGTTCATTAATAAAATTTCAATCAAAAAAGTTTTTCACAAAAAGATTAATTTTAACTTCAATTTTTCTCTTGTACTTTACTATCTTCTGTTTAAAAGGACAAGTGTTTAGTCAGATTAATTACATATATGTGTTAATTTTTGTAAACGAAATACTTTACAAACGATTTTTTCGGGTCGTTGAATTCAGATAAAATGATTTTCAAATATAAAGAAGAAAACACTTTTGGTAAACTCATTTTCAAACTACTTTCTAGTGCAAAGTTTATTGCGTATATAATCATTTTATTTCATACAACAAAAAAATGGAATGTTGTAAGACACAATGAAGTAACACGTTTTCATAATATGAACATTTTTATAGAACACAGAAAAAATGAGGCAATGACAATCATGCAAATGCACAAAGATCGAGTTCCTGTATGTATTTTCATTCAACATTTTCAATTGTCATTTCTTTATATCATTAATTGTGTCCATAAACTGGTTTTCTGAAAGCATTTTTGTGAGATCACCTCATTCAACAAACTCTGAAAACAGGTTATAATAGAGAGAATGTCTGGTTCATCTATTCCTTTACTTGATCGTAGAAAGTTCTTGCTGCCAAGGGACATATCTGTGGCTCAATTTATCTGGATCATTCGTAAGAGAATAAAGCTCGAGTCATCCAAATCCATTTTTATCTTTGTTGGAAAACTGCTTCCCCAGTGCAGGTTTTGGCTAGCACAATTTTTTTCTACTGTATAATTATAACACATAAAATAAAATTTACTTTTATTTCTATCTAAGCAAATGTGCACCATATGGATTTGAACTTTCATCAGCAATCAATCTTTATTAGTAAATTTGTATACTTTGAAACACCTGTTACCCAACAGTGCCACAATGGGTCAAATCTATGATGAGAACAAGGATGAGGACAATTATTTGTACATAGCTTATAGTGGAGAGAATGTCTTTGGTTGAAAAAATAATTTGTGTATTTGTTTCATGTCCAAAGGTGTCATGGTAATTCATTGGTAATAAGATGCTATGAGGTTTCATCATTTTTGTATTTAGCTATAAAATTTGATTCCTACATTATAAATGACTTCACATTGAATCTTAAAAAAGGTTTTTTCAAAACATTAGCTATTCAACATTTCTAATGTTGTTAATCCAATATTATTTAATAAAATTGATGTTTGCTGCTCGAGAGCGCTCTGCTACGATATTTCTGAACAATAAGATTTCAGGAGTTGAGAAAAAGTGAAGATGGATAAGAACTGATAATGGGAAAGAGTCGAATAATACTTGAAAATAAGAGGTTGAGACTAATTACCCCTGAACGATGACATAAAAAGTAACACAGATTGTAGATCAATTTTAGGGTGGCAATGAAGTGCGTTAGTTGTTTTGTTTTTCATCTTACTTAAATTCTTCAAAATCTTATGTTACTAGTATGATTCTGGAGCCCTGTCGTTTTTACTTGTTTTCAAAATTTTGAAATTGCTTTATTTCCTGTTTTTCCGATTGAAATGTACATTATAGGATTAAAATCGTCAAACAACGACAATTTAAAAATCTGACCAAAAAGTTTGTGTTGGGTATTGTGGCATTATGTTTAAAGGTGTTTTTGTGAAGACGTTTTTACTTGCTGTGAGCTACTAATGGATTAGGTACCCTATGACGGCGTGTATACTTTAGTTCAATCGCCGTTTCTAAAGCTCAAAATTTGGCTCGCCCAGACACACTACAGCGCAGCAGGCCAATCGTCATGCCACAGGCCACTCAATTATCGTTTTAAAATTATTTTAACAATTATTGAATTGGAAAATGATTTCATTTCGTCGGGTGAGCCGACTAGAGTGGTATGGACATGTGAAGAAAGATGATTAGAACGTGTGTGTAGAGGAGTTAAAAAGTATTGTCAGGTAACAAAGAAAAAAAAGTCCTGGAAGCTGATTGCCGAGTTTCTGATTGCGCGCAAACATATTACTGTTGCTGTATAATCTATTTTAAATTTAAATTTTTGAATATTATAAAAAATTACTTTATCTCATATTTATGGTTTTTGCTAGATACAAATATTTTGAAAACTGGCCAAATCCGCCATTTTCACGTTTAAATACAGTTATTCCATAGAAATCGTCAACTAACGGCTACATAAATAGCGTTTGCCAACTCACTCAACAAGAAAGTGTTCAAGCGTTGAGAAACATTGCGAATAATTGTTTTATTCAGACATACAGAGTGAAGCCGTTTCCATAGAAACGCCGTAAAGAAAAATGTTAAAAGATTCACTGCCAATGTCTTCATTAGATTTTATTTTTTAATAGTCTAGCTTATTGAGTATTGAAAAAATGACGTTTTGTCTTGGCACAAAAAGTAAATTGTTTTGGTTTAATAGTGCGTTTGTCTCAGTATCTCATGGGATGGAGTTTTGACTGGTGGGAGGATATGATGGAGTACGTGGTGCACATCTTACAAAAACATTTTTAACACGCTTAGAACTTTATCTAAAAGCGCTCTAATGAATAATTCCCTAATAACGCAGTATTAAATAATTATTGAACAGCTTATACCATTCCTAATAACTATTATTTTTAAATTTCAGGTTATCGGAAATGTTACAAAAAACGGAAAAAAATAAGAAAAGAAAGTCGAATTAACCCAAACATCAAAATGTTTGCGTACACCAGAAAAGAGAATATTTTTAAAACTTAACAAGTAGTTCAGCCGGGAATCAAGCCGATCTAATCAAAGAATTGTTGAAGCTTTTTTTGGCCTTTTTTTCAAAGAATAACAAGTAAATTAATAAATTGATTAATTGAATGAAAGTAACAAAAACTTTGTTACCGAAAATCTCATTGTAAACTTAAAAAAACTATAAATCAAAATGGGTAAACTTTGAAAAGTTAGAAATGAATTTTTTACTTTTTTTTCTTTTTTTCTATTTTTTTTCTATTATTTTTCTTTTTTTGTTTCTCTTTTTCTTCTTACAACTATTGAGAAAAGCTTTTTCATTGTAATTAGCTCACTGACATACAATTTTCGTTATTATCAGTTTTTTTTTCAATTTGGATTGTTCGCCATGTCTGTAACATTTCCAGCGTTTGTCTAAATTTCATTTAATTAAAACAATTAAAAAAACAGATTAGATTTGAACGAAAATACATCAAAAGATACAATATTTGATTTTTTTGAGATAGTAAAAAAAGAAAGTTGTATCTTTTCAGGTAACTAAACGAAGATTGGAGCTGTTTGAAAGAACGTTGAAAGACTGGCATTAGCAAATCCGTATCACGAAAGTGTAGCATATTTTCTGCAGGATGATAAGCGGTTAAGTGAACAAAATTTTTAATCATACTACTTTATTAAATTGATGAAGAATAGTTTCAAAAGATAAAAAAGTTCATCGTGTTCAACGTTTTTTGTATTTTTTGAAGCAGACTTAAGAATAGTTCAACGTTTTCTTATTAGTTTTACCTTTAAAGAGATATGTTAATTCTCATTAAATATTGTTAGCCACATAGTCTTTTAATTAACAAAACTCTAAAAGTATTTTCAAAGTATAAAGTAGTTCACAAAATTACCCAGAAAATATTTTTTCCATGTTTCATGAAAAACTGTGATTAAAACTGGTCAAAAACCGCAGTTCTCTCAGTCAATATTGAAGTTCTTTAAAGAAAATAAGTGATAACTAGGAGAATTTATGTAGAAAAAATCAATAAAAAATTATCCGTTATAATATTTTTTATTTTTTGTTGCTGGCCAAATGATGCCCAACTAATTTGTAAAGTGATATCTTTTTATTCTAGTCAGAAAGCACCTGCAAAATAGGAAAATTCGTGTAACAAGGTTTTCATCATAAAAGTCTAATTAAAAAAATGTTCTTATAAATACGAAAAAATACAAAAAAATTCAAGTTTACACTCATTCTTTTAAACACAAAATAATTGAAAAATAAATGTTTTTTTCGAACACTTTTCTTCAAAGTTCAACTGGAGCATAAATCCATCCCATTCAAAACTCAATTAGTTCTATCCACTACAATACTTCCACTGCATTCACCATGGAGTCCATCCACAGTCTTGATTACTTTTTGAACAACATTGACACCCAAGACACCCATAAGCGCATGCAGTTGCACACAGAACTGATCAGCTACTTAAACTCATCTGCCGGCAATGCAAATCTTCTTGTCTGTGATGACTTTGAAAAGTTTTTGGAGGGCATATCTACATGGATTGGAGCCAGCAACTACAAAGTTTGCTATAAATAGTTATATTTATGTTTTACTCATTTATTTATGGTTTTTAACACGGTTAACTTTGTTGTCTATCATTCTTTTTTTCAAAATTATAATAATTCACTCTGCTTAAAGCTATTATGAGGTTACAAAGTTTTTGAGATTTTATGAAAATCTGTCAACAATTTTAATTTTTTTACATTTGTTGAATCCGATTTTCAAAATAAAATAATAGAAAAATTCAAAAAAATAAACACAACAAGGCTTTATAAATTTTGATAATCAATGTTTATGGCTAGTTTGTTGGCTTCAGTCCCATTTGGCTAATATCATATTGTTAGTTCACTTACATGTTTTCCCAATATTATATCACTCTCACCAGATTTACCAACTTTGTACCACTCCACCATCTTCACCACATGCACCCTCGTGATCCAGGTATCATTGAATGGCCTGGAGGTTCTTTCGAAGATAGTGGATGAGATGGGCAGCAACTTCCAGCCGCACCTTTCAACTTGTGTGTTTTCAACTTTTATTCAAAATTTATTTCCAAAATAATCAATAAGTATAGTTCAAATGAAGTGTTAGATTAGACATTAAAACCGTTGTTAGAATGTAATCTAGTGCTTATATATATATATATATATAAGTGTTTCCAATTGAAAATGTTTGAAATATTGATGTGAGTGAAATTTCTTTTCAGTCATTCCTGTCTTGGTGGACCGGCTTGCTGACAATAAGGAACAGGTTGAGCACGCGAATGAGTGGATGCCATTTGTATTTTCGGCACCATGCAATAAAGTTCTATTTAGGAAGGATTAGTGCTAGATTTTTATAAGAAAAGTTGCTAAATTAGTTAATATGTGAAAAGAATAAGGAGTGAAGGATTAATAAATGAAAGATTAATGGGTGAAAGATTAATGAGTGAAAGATTAATGGGTGAAAGATTAATGGGTGAAAAATTAATGAGTGAAAGATTAATGGGTGAAGGTTCAAAATTCACTGGTTTTATAACTGGATATATATACGAATACATTCACGAATGGCTGGAAGGCTGGCTAGAAAGGTTTGTGAAAGCATGACCGAATCAAGCACTACAAACCTGCACAGGTCCGCAAGAGTGCACAGTCAATCCTTTTGAAGCTCACCACCACGTCTTCCTCTCCACAAGTATGTTACATCCTCTTTTCTCCAGCAACTTCAACCTCTACCGCCATATCAACAACCACACTGACAAAATTTGAAACAACAACAATCCCATAATAACAACAAATATTTACAACACCAAAATAACCATAAACAACAACTACATCACAATAACAATACCATGAAAACAAAACCATGACAACATTCCTACTCAACAACAACATTCCTATCCAGCAACGCATCCACACCCAGCAACAACATCACCACCCAACAACAACATCACTACTCAACAACAAAAACAACACCACCAAACAACAACATCCCTCCAAAGTCCAACCCCTTCAACGCGGTAAAACTGTGGTAAAGAGCAGTATCATAACTAAGCTGCTGAGAACTCATGTTCTTGGTTGGGCCGCCAAGGCAGAGAAGTTTGACACCCAGTGGTATAAGGCTCCCAATCTGATGAAAGAAGCTTTGGTGTACTCTGAAGGGTATTCCACTTTCATAAGGAATCAACGGTTTCTGGTCGTATTTCTACTGTGTTTGTGCTGATTATGCGGCAAGCAAGGATTTATAGATGGACTACAGCTGGACTGAAGATATGAACGTTGTTGTGAATGTACAATTTTTCGGCGTGGTTCAACAACAGCTGGGTAAGTGTTGAAACCTACTCAATGTGGCAAGCGATAAGGTGTCACTGTGCGACAAACCATTGAAGCTGCTTTGTGAAACGATCAAATACCCACTCGAACCTCCTTATCACCCTAAATTTCTGATTTTCTTCAAAAGATGGTGATGCCAAGAAGAATTACGGACTCTTAGTTCAAGTTTGCAGTCAAAGTAAGACAACGTCAGATTCTTTTCATCATCTGTTCAGTCTGCGGCCAGTCTCTCCACACCAGATGCGTCAGCCTCATTCAAGCAGAGAGTACACAGGGCTTTGTTTGCAGACTTTTCTGAAAGCTTGGTCGCCACACCAAACTTGTAGACTCAGCAGTGTAAGTGGAAAACATGAAAAATTTGCTGGCTTCCTTCACTAGTGTGTCTTTCATAGTCAGCAACAACCCCTCTTACGATCGTTTTCAGGTGCTTGAAATGAAGAAAAAATATTCAAAAACAATATAACGTTGAAAAAACACCACCACAACAACAATAAAATAAATAATAGTAATAATAATGATGATGATGATGATGATGATGATGATGATGACGACGACGACGATGATGATAATAACTTCAGTCATCTCACTTCTGAGCTGAAGAGGTTAGCTGCATTCAACCTGCAATTTCATTCACACACTCTGGCATTCCCATTAGCACCCCATCTGTGCCATCATTAATGTAGTGGCCATATATCCGAGTGTCATCAGCATAGTGATGAAATCTTAGCTTGTATTCATAGTTATTGTTCCAAGGTTCCCAGTGTATTGGAAAAACAACACTAGTTCTAAAACGGATCCTAGTGGGACACTCACTGATTGGTCAAAAAACCTCATTTGGTTCCACTGCAGCGTACATTGAAGGATCTGTCACTCAAATGATTTTCAAACTATTCTGGTGCAAAAACAACAAAACCATAAATGTTTAGCAGCCGTTTTGACAGGATACCGTGGTCAAAGGCGGCTGACACAATAAAACAATACCACGACAACACAATAAAACAATACCACAACAACACAATAAAACAATACCACAACAACACAATAAAACAATACTACAACAACACAATAAAACAATGCCACAACAACACAATAAAACAATACCACAACAACACAATAAAACAATACCACAACAACACAATAAAACAATACCACAACAACACAATAAAACAATACTACAACAGCACAATAAAACAATACCACAACAACACAATAAAACAATACCACAACAACACAATAAAACAATACCACAACAACACAATAAAACAATACCACAACAACACAATAAAACAATACCACAACAACACAATAAAACAATACCACAACAACACAATAAAACAATACCACAACAACACAATAAAACAATACCAAAACAACACAATAAAACAATACCACAACAACACTATAAAACAATACCACAACACCACTGCCATAACAGAACGTCTTTGAGCGCCTCTTATACACCTTCTCACACAAGTCTCCCAAGGCTCGAGAGGAAGTCCTCGTGCTCACACAGAACACCCTCAAGCAGTCTGTATTGCTACTTTCGATTTTATTGTTATTTTTATTATCAGTTTTTTTGTTATTATTGTTGTTGATTCTAATCTTGTTGTTGTTATCGTCTTTTCAATTTTCCTTAGATATACTATAGGTATTGTTTTTATGGTTTTTGTTATTATTCTTTTTACATGGTGGTCAAGTCTATTTGGACTTATAGTGGTTTTTTCCAATTTATTTTTGTGACTTCATTGCTCTGCGACTGACTTTATTTGGTGTTTTGGTCACTTCCTGTTGTCAATGAACCAATGACGTCAGTTTAGGACAAAATATTGTATAAAAAACGTCATGGTGATGATTAATGGAGTGTTCGAGGTGCCGATAACGAGCAACCACCGACAGACTGGGCACAGCGCGGAACGTGGGCGTGTCCAAGCTGGTTCCTCATGTGATCAAGCTGCTGGAAGACCCCTGCATACCAGTGAGTGACTGAGTACTTGGTCAGTTGTGTAACTCACCGCCAATTTATAAAGCGTCTGCTCTCTAATGCTTCATTTAGTGAGACTTCAACAGCGAAGTTTCTGTGGCGCCTTAATGTTCCTAAGGATATTTGTAGGGTATAATATAAATAAGAACAATCATACTGACCAGGATGATGGCGATGATGATACAGTTAATTTAAATTAAATAAATAAAATAAAACGATGAAATACAATACAATATGATACAATAAAATATAATTCAATATAATACAATATGATAAAATATGATACAATATGATAAAATATGATACAATATGATACAATTTGATACAATACAATAAAATACAATACAACACAATAAAATATGGTAAAATAAATTACAATATGATAAAATACAATGCAACACAATAGTATACAGCGACGACTATTATTATAATGAGATGTGATGCCTGAGAGTTTCAAGGCCATTCTTGAGGGATAGCTTGATTAATTTAAAATCACTTAATAGCTCGAATGAAATCATATTTTGAAAGCGCCAGCAGGTTAACCGAGGCGCTTGTCATTCCGTTCCGAGGGAACAATACAAACGATATATAACAATGTTATATAATGTTATACAATGTTAGCGGGAACAAAAGGTGGAACAGAGTTGAGAATTCGAAAGCAGCATATGTCAGTTCTTCGTCATATGTCGGAAAAATGTGCAATATTATTAAATTTTTCTTTAATCACTGTTAAATGGGCTAATATATAAATGTTTTTGGTAAGCTTGCTGTTTAAGGCGATGACAAAATAAAGCATAGAATAATATTTCTATTATTATTCTCTGTATCTACCTACCTTGAACAGTGGAAAGTCACAACGAAAAGAACCCATATTAACAATACAAAAATTTTTTAGTACACTCAGTAATTTGAGAACCATTGAAATTGGCGCACACCGCGTGTACGACGACGAGCATTATTAACGCATGCGCAGATAAGAGAAGTTTCCATGGAGACGCTGTCGGTGATGTACCAGTTTGTGGGAGAGAGACTGAAGCAGGATGTCATGAGAAGAGATATCAACCCTGTTAAGTTGGTGTTGTTACTGCTCTTTTGTTGTTAATAATGTTATTGTTGTTGTTATAAGTGTTGTCGTTGTTGCTGCGACTGAGGATGGTTCCCGGATGCGCTATAGTAGCTGCGGAAGGCGCACAAGTTCTTCTAAAGAGATCTCGATTTCAAGGAATAATTGAACACTTTCGTTCAAGATGTTTAACTGGGGCCTAGGGTTTGACTGCTTCGACCTTTCTTTCACACTCAACAGAGCTCGTATCGGGTATCCCTTTGAGTTGCAGCCATCGGCGAAGATTTTGGTGGTGGCCTCTTTTGAACCTTACAAACTTGATCGGTTTTTCTTTAGTAAAGGTACTCTTTGCTAAGATCTATTTGAGCTGTGTACAGGTCTCGAAAAAGGTGGTGACTATTCACGAGGGATCTGTCTTTCCGACGGATTACCGCTTTCCTGGTGTTGGACACGATTTGTTTTCTGGAAGTTGTGGGGGGGGGGGGTAGAAAATTGTTGGGGTTTGAGAGGATGAGAGCACAGTGGCAGACGTGACAACCTCAATGCCTTTGAGGTGCATAGCCGGAAAAAGGGGGACGCTTTATCTCACAGAAATGTTTCCAAAGCTAGGATAAATACAAAAAAACACATGAAGAAAGTTATTCAGGGGAGTTTAGGTCATGTGACTTTTTAAAGTGCTGCGTGGGGACTGGTAAGACTGACTTGAGTGGTGGTTGCTACCAGCGTTGGTCACAAGAGGTGCATGGTGCGCCTGCTTGCAAGTCCTTCAGTGGGACTCTCAGAGGTAGTTTTGTGTGTCGAGTTTCGATTGGCATCTAGTGGTGGAGTGGAAGCAGAAGGGAAATAATTGAAGGAGCGAATGATTATTGTCGTGAAATTTTGTAGCAACAAGATGATGATGATGATGATGATGATGATGATGATGATGATGATGATGATGATGATGATGATGATGATGATGATGATGATGATGATGATGGTGATGATGAGGACGAGAATGATGATGGTGATTGTATTATGAATAGTTATTATTTTATTAGTTTTTATTATTATCATTTTTATTGTTTTTATTATAATTAAATTGTCATTATTATTTTTTTTAGTTATAATTAAAAAAAAATGTTATTATTATTATTGGTTTTAGTATTCATATTGTTATATCACAGAATGAATAGTTTACTGGCAAAGTTCCAGGAGGTGGATGAGGCCAGGAAATCATCAACGTCACTACGGATCCTTGATAACGGTAGCTTGGTGGTACAATTAGTGTTTGTGAAGGCTGGTGGCGTTATATTGACGAGGATAAACGTTTTATTGCTGGTGGTGGGAATGATGATGATGATGATAATGGTGATAATGATGATGATGATGATGATGATGATGATGATGATGATGATGATGATGATGATGATGATGATGATGATGATGATGATGATGATGACGATGATGATGATGATGATGATGATGACGATGAAAATGATGGTTTTGCTGTTTTAGTTGGTGCTGAAGGAAATGTTGAGGTGAACATGAACCACAATATGAGTGAGCATGAACCACAATATGAGTGAACATGAACTACAACACGAGTGAACATGAACCACAATATGAGTGAACATGAACCATAACACGAGTGAACGTGAACCACAACACGAGTGAACATAAACCACAATATGAGTGAACATGAACCACAATATGAGTGAACATGAACCACAACACGAGTGAACATAAACCACAACATGAGTGAACATAAACCACAACACGAGTGAACATGAACCACAATATGAGTGAACATGAACCACAACACGAGTGAACATGAACCACAACACGAGTGAACATAAACCACAACATGAGTGAACATGAACCACAACACGAGTGAACATGAACCACAATATGAGTGAACATGAACCAAGGTGTTATTGAGCCACCAAATAAAGCAGTCAAACGCCACAATGACTTTCCACAACGCCACAATGACTTTCCACAACGCCACAATGACTTTCCACAACGCCACAATGACTTTCCACAACGCCACAATGACTACTCATGCTTCGTAGCCACCACCACCGCGCGCAGTTGTTTATGGCGTGGCCTCTCATGACCTCCTTTGAGAGAAGGTCTTTGATTAGTCACTACTAAATCTTGTCACTGCGTGTTAATCACTTTAAAGTTTCTCATCTGTAGCCATTATAGTGGTTTCCACGTGTTCCCACAGTATTTTCAATGTATTATCCCGTGGAAATTAGTGCTAGGGTGTTAATATCCTAAGGCACTTCACCGAGCCTCCAGTTACGTATCATTGACACACATTCGAAGGATTTCTTTATTAAGAAACACCCTATTACTAAAATGTGAAAAAGAAACCTGGCTTCCATCGTTCAAAAGATAATGATGTCTCATCCACCAGCCACCCTTTAAGAACACAGTAACCCCCAAGAGAGTCAAACACTTGAAGACGCAAAAACAAAGGCACACAAGCTGGGTTGGAATTATCGACAAAAGTTCAATCATGGAATCTATAGTTACTCTCATTTCACAAACAAACGTGCACAATACGTACGCTGTTGTACAACCACATAAAAGTGTAATAAACAAAACAATTAGAAGTAATAAGAAACAAAAGTCCAAAGAACTAAAAATACACACACACACACACACACACACACACACACACACACACACACACACACACACACACACACACACACACACACACACACACACACACACACACACACACACACACACACACACACACACACACACACACACACACACACACACACACACACACACACACACACACACACACACACACACACACACACACACACACACACACACACACACACACACACACACACACACACACACACACACACACACACACACACACACACACAGCGTATATTTCTTTGTTCAAACTTTCTACCTCAGCTAGCTGCCCTATCCTTATCTCTCGTTCGTTCTTTTTGTATCTCTGCGCGTCCGTGTGTATGTGTGTCTTTCATTCAAACAAGCACGTTCACGTGCACATGCGCATTAGGAACATTCCACCCTCGTACTCCAGCATCTCTGTTACTCCAAACGCCTGCCTCTTCGAACCTCCCAACCTATCTCCGATAAATTATATTGCTGCTTTTTATTCTGTTTTTTTCTTGTTTTTTTTTTAAATTTAAAATAAATTCCAATTAAAACAAAACGTAATCTTGATTTCTTAACAGAACTGCTCTTCTGTAATCTTGTTCTACGTTCACAAGGTCGATTATTTGATGAGATCTCTTCTCTCTTCTGCTACGCACCTTCTCTTTTTTCTATTTTTCACATTATCAGCTTCAAACACTTCATCGATGATTCTCAAAACTTAATTTAATCAATATTTTGTCATTTTTTTATTGCTTTTTAACCATTTTCACCGCCCATTAGGCACCTTATGCAGAGCCCTCTTCACCACCGATCTTCTCTTGAAGATTTTATACATTCACCAGCCCAAAAACACACTTTACTTTGATTCGTTCGTAACCATTTGCTTGTATTGATATGACCAGCATCAACTCAAGTTCATGCCATATAATCAATTACTTTTCAAATTTATTTCTATCTTCCATCACTTCATCTTCACTTTCCTTCTTTCTTCGAAAGCAGCTCCACAATTCTTTTGTTATTCCATCTGCAAGTTTTTAAATTATTTTTCTTTAAGATACTCTCCCTGTTTCAATATCAGAAAAATCTCACCGGGTTTCGGCATTGATACTTAAGGCTGGATGTCCTTCCTACCCTCATCTAAGTAGCCACCAGCCGTTATGGCATCATTCTACCGAGAGTTCCAAATATTTAAAACAAAATCCTCAAATTTATTCAAGAAACTTGTTTCTTGAAAACTACTGATACAGCATGGCGTGTGATTAGGCTGTGAAATTATAAAAATGAATACGGACATAAATAAAACACACTCCATGTGAAATTCAATCAAAATAATTGGCATGAGAGTTTCGTGACAGAACATGCATGCAGAGCTTCCCAAGTGTGAAGTTTGTGCGCACGGAATGTCGGAATAGAGAGGTGCTAGTGGCCAAATGGCTGCGGAATATATAAACAGAGTCGTTTCTACGCGCTTGTGGCGTTTGCTCGTTGGCTTTTGTTTGTGTGTGGGGCGTTTTAGTTACCTTTCGTTGATGTTGGAGTTGTCGTCACTACACTAGCCACAGGAGGCACCAAATTGCAATGCTTTTCAGTATAACTTTTTATGAAAAGTAAATAACATCCAAGTATTTTGTTGTGAACAAAAATGGGAAAGGTATAGAGGGATTTTATGGGAGGATTAAGAGGCTTGTTTTGCTGGATACTTCGTCAGAAGAATCTCCAAACTGAGATGCAGGTCTGCAAGCTCAAAGTAAAATAAACAACGGCAAATGTCCATTGTTACGACAACCAACAAACGAACGTAGCACCAGCTACGGCAACCTGACCATCACTCAACAAGTATTTCAACATTACAATGTTCTACAACAGAGGCAAAACATTCACCGACAGTGGATATGACATCTTTAACATTCATCACGACAAAATTAGTGATAACAAAAACAAAATTAGTAACGAAATTTTTACGAACAAAGATGACCAGAGCGACGAGATTTATAGCGACAGCCGTAGCGAAAGCAACATAAAGTATAAAAACATTAGCAACGTCAACGAAGGATACAGCGAGAGTACTGACAACAATGAAAATGATGACACTAGAAACGACAACACCGACAACTCGTCTGGGAGAGTCAAAGGTCTTTACAACTTCCACCACAGTCTGCAGGGAGGTGAATTTAATAGGGGGAAGAGTGATGATTCTATAAAGACAAGTCCTTGTCACAATGACTTGCATAGCAACCACAATAATTACAACAATAACACTGTCTACAGCTCTTACAGCATCAAATCTCAAAGTACCGTTGAGAGTGATGGTGCATTAGGCAGTAAGAAGGCTAATGGCCCCATCTCTGCGTGTGTCAGTCATCGGAACAAGGCAGCAACATTCCTTCTGAACAACAAAATTCAAACTACAACACCCAATAACATAAACAACAACAACTTCAGGAATTATGAACTCACTGTCAACAACAGTATTATTACTGGAAACCGAAACAAAAACAACAATAATAATAGTAATAATAACAACAACAGCGTTTCACATGTTACTTTCAAAGCACTAACCGATACCAAAGGTTCGTCAAAAGAAAAAAACACAAAACAAGAAGAACAAGAAGAAAAAAAATCTGCTGTTGGATTATTTTCACCCCTTTCCTCTTTCTCTAGTTTTTACAGAGAAGATTCTAGGTGTGACGTCATGAAATATGGCCCTAATGAACACGTGCTCACAACGAGAAGTTGTCATGTAGGCATTTCTTGTGTTGAAATGGATGCAAAGGGTGGAACAAACCACAACCAGCCCGATAAAATAGACAATGACAACGACGATGATGATTCACGTGTTGTTGTCATCGAAAACAAAAATATCGACATGAATGAAGTTATTGCTGGTGCTTTCACTACCAAAGTAACTAGTTATAGTGCTAGTACTAATAAAGCTAAGGCCGTTACCACTACTACCGATACTACCACCATTACTACCACTATCAAAACTACCACTATTAATACTACCCCTACTATTCCTACTACCACAACAGCAACTACTACTGCTACTACTACTACTGCTACTACTACTACTACTACTACTACTACTACTACTACTACTACTACTACTACTACTACTACTACTACTACTACTACTACTACTACTACTACTACTACTACTACTATTCCTTTTAATACTGCTTTTACTGCCACTACTAATACTAACAATGATAAATTTAATAATAATAACAATAATAATAATAATAATAATAATAATAATAATAATAATAATAATAATAATAATAATAGTTTTGGAGATAAATCAGCCACTGCGAACATTGAGAGGAATGGCAACAACGACTGCGATGCCACCAGGCGCCTCGCGGCCAAAGAACCCATTTTTTTCTTCTCGTTGCCAAGACCAAAGAAAAAACACTCACTTTTTAAATCTCCAAACAACGACAATAATAATAAAAATAATAACAATAACAGCAGCGTCAACAATATTAGTAGTGACAATAACAGCAACAACAACAGTAATAATGATAACAATAACGACAAAAACTTCACACCCATTAGTTTTCGAAACAAAAGTTCTCACAAACAACAACAACAACAACAACAACAACAACAACAACAACCATCACCACCACCAAAAAACTTGTCCCTCTTGTCTTACTTGAGAAGTACTAAAAAAGTCAACAGTGTCACTGCCTTGAATAATTTTGTCAACAAAAATGCCATTGAAGCTTCTTACAACCTCAGTGCACGCAACAAGTACAACTCGAAAGACAATAACGACAATAATAACCTCCAGAATAGAAACAGTTTGATGCTCAAGAGTTACAACAGCCTTATTAGGCGCAAGAAGATGACAGCTTTGAAGAGTTGTTTTTTTTTTAATTTTTATTGTTTTTGTTATTATTTTTGTTCATTTTGTGACTAATTTGTATATTTCGTAACACATCTTCTTTCTCGTGTGCTAAGTTTCTTCTTATGTTTCTTTAAGCTAGCACCGGCTTTAGGAATTATTTATACAAGAAATCTCTAGTAACAGAAAACGAAATGTTACTTATAAATCTCAAGCAACAAAGTAACTCTTCGATAGGAGTGATGCAGTTGCTTTGGAATTAAAAAATATCACTTTTAAACCTTTGAATAAGTTAAAAAAGGCTTAACTGTTTATGCAGTAACATACACGTTTCGAACAGCTGTACGAATATGTATGGAGAATAACAAAAAGAAGTGAATGTATAATGGAACAAATTTTTATTCAAACAACCAAGCTATGACAATTTGAACATCACCTCGAAAACAACATTGAACCACCACAACAAACAACATTGAACCACCACAACAAGCAACATTGAACCACCACAATAAACAACATTGAACCACCACAACAAACAACATTGAACCACCACAACAAACAACATTGAACCACCACAACAAACAACATTGAACTACCACAACAAACAACATTGAACCACCACAACAAACAACATTGAACCACCACAACAAGCAACATTGAACCACCACAACAAACAACATTGAACCACCACAACAAGCAACATTGAACCACCACAACAAACAACATTGAACCACCACAACAAACAACATTGAACCACCACAACAAACAACATTGAACCACCACAACAAACAACATTGAACCACCACAACAAACAACATTGAACCACCACAACAAGCAACATTGAACCACCACAACAAACAACATTGAACCACCACAACAAACAACATTGAACCACCACAACAAACAACATTGAACCACCACAACAAACAACATTGAACCACCACAACAAACAACATTGAACCACCACAACAAACAACATTGAACCACCACAACAAACAACATTGAACCACCACAACAAACAACATTGAACCACCACAACAAACAACATTGAACCACCACAACAAACAACATTGAACCACCACAACAAACAACATTGAACCACCACAACAAACAACATTGAACCACCACAACAAACAACATTGAACCACCACAACAAACAACATTGAACCACCACAACAAACAACATTGAACCACCACAACAAACAACATTGAACCACCACAACAAACAACATTGAACCACCACAACAAACAACATTGAACCACCACAACAAACAACATTGAACCACCACAACAAACAACATTGAACCACCACAACAAGCAACATTGAACCACCACAACAAACAACATTGAACCACCACAACAAACAACATTGAACCACCACAACAAACAACATTGAACCACCACAACAGGCGCCAAGAAAGCCGACGACGAGGGCAGTGTGGGTTCAACATCATCCCTGGCAGAATCCATCGCTTCCAGCTCTTCTTTCAAAAAACACAACAATAATAATAATAATAATAACAACAATAATAATAATATAAATGAAAATGGTGGCAATAATCTAAAGAAAAGCAACAGTATCAGTGGAAGCGTCACTCCCCTGTCAAGAAGGAAGCTATCCAGTGGGTGCTACTGAAAGTTGTTGTGGTTTTTGTTGTTGCTTATTTTATGAGTCTGGAGATGGTTCTTGGATGTGCTACAGCTGGCTGTGGAAGGCACACAAGCTTGTCAAAGAAGGTCCTGATCCCATGGCAATAGTGGGCAGCTGTGAAGGTCGAGCAACTAGGCCAAAGGTGTTTCGGCTTACAGAGTCTAAAGAAATCGGACTCTGTTTTTCCTGTAAAGTGCATCCATCGGTGAAGTCTTGAGTGGTGTGCGCTTCTTAAGAAACTGACTGATAGGTCAGTTCTGCACTAGTTGAGTGTTCTTCTTGATTATATCTATTTTGGTTGTGTACAGGCCCAAAAAGCGATGATGGCTATTTGGCAAGGGTCTATTCCTCGACGGATTACCACTTTCTCGGTGTTCCGTTCCAAGTGCACTTGGAAAGCTTAAGGTAAAGGGGATCTCTGCTTGATTTATGCATCCACCAATTCATTATCCTAAAGCCTGCAATATCCAGTCAATATCCTGAAGCCAATATTCAATATCCAGGAATCCAAACAATGTGAAACTTTAAGAAAGGGATCTTGACGACGGGCTGTTGGATAGAGACCATGGCTGGGTCGGTTTGGCATGGATTGCTTGCGGCTTCGATTCGTGATCTAGAATCATTGATGATAATCGCAGTCTGTCAACCGTCTTAGTGCTCCAGCCAACCTGAAACAGCTTCCAGTGCTGCTTTCTTTGCCGATCAATCACTGTCGCGTGTCTCTGTTGCAGTATGCCAACGGTGAAGGGCTTCTTAGACCCTGACTATAGCTATGCCAGCTCCACCGTTGCTGGTGCCATCTGTCGTGGAATCATCAGTGTAAATTTAGAGGTCACTGACGTACTTTCCTGATGGTTTATCGGGCCTTCTCCAGATGGACGATCTGAGACATTGACTCTCCGCTTGTGTCGGGGAAATAGTATAGAGGTTGGTGATTCCAAGGAGCAGGAACCTCGCTTCGCGGATTTGTTGCTGTGTGAAAAGGTTATCTTATTCTGTAACAAACATGGTCAAGCGCCGCCTGTTTCGAGGGCACGGGGAATAGTATTTCTTCTCGTCATAGCTTGACAAACCTTCTAAACGGGCTTCCTAAAAATGAGTTGTCGGTCGTACTGAAAGCCGAGGAAGGTAAAGGCCGCGTTGAAAGAGATGGGCAAATCTTTTATTGTAATGCGCTGTTGCCATGACACTTCAGCTTACATAGGCTGGAGAAACAAACCCACACTTGTTGAGGCTTAGTTCGATACTGTGGGCACCAACCTTCGAACCAGCTGTGGTTAAGAACTTTGAATAATTCTACTCCCATAATGACCAGGAGGTGTTTGAAAGGAATTGGTTTGGTCTCTTCGTGACCCGCTGATCTACTCGTTTTGATCTGGTTGAGAGCGGTCTGGAGCTCAACCTGGTGGAGGGTTTGTCTAGGGCATCGAACCAAACTGCTTCTTCTGGTGATGCTGCTTGATTGTCAGCTTGCTCACCCGGTCACTCGTCCTACCGCTAACTTTGGCATGCCTTTGGATAAACGAGTTCACTATGATATGATCGTGGTAGTACAGTCGGCTTCTGTATTGAAACGCCTTTTTTGTAGGCTATTGATAATATTCTTGGGATTTCCGACGGTGTACCTTGCTAACTTCACTTTTTTTTGAGCCTTTGCCCTTTCAAGGTGGTCGTGTCAGAACATGCGCTTAGCTTTGTCCACCTTTTCTGTCACCTTGCTACATTTCTGCAACTACGCCACCCCGTTGTTGTTTGCCGTAGTCATTATTAATAGTTATCATCAGTGTACTTTTTGTAGAGTGTAACTTTTTATTTTATTGTATGTTATCGAGGGTTGTTGATTCTGTGGCTGTTGTTCCCATTTAAACCCCCTGGTTATTTTTTTTGCGTATTGTTTGTCTTTGTAGGCTAATTAAAGTTACTATTCTTTGTTTCCCTTTTTAGAAAGGCAAGAAAAAAATATTTTTGTTTATTTTATTTCAATATTTCAGCACTCAACCTGGACAGAAAGTCTTCTATCGGCAGCAGTGAGTGGTTTATCTGATTGCACTCGTCTATCCTATTGCTTTATTGAGTAGCTAACTCACAACTAAAAAAATAGTTAAAATATCATCATTTTAAAATAACGATCTATTTATTTTATAATAAATCGACCAATTATTGGAAAAATAATTTAATTAATAAATAAACAATTATAGGTTCATTTAAAATATATTTTTTCAATAGTTATCTAAAAACAAAACAAAGACGAATGGTGTTGAGGCGCCGTTAGCTCATCAAAATGCAGAATTTATTATAGAATTCATTGAGACAAATCCAGACAAACGCTGGAAATGTTGCAAATTTAAGACACCACAGTAATCAACCAAAATAACAATGAAGAAGATTTATTTTTCAATTAAAACTAGGAGATACAATATACAATACAATACAATACAAATACGAATATTATTACAGTGGCATTAACGCCGTAGCTTTTCGAGGCCACCAAAGATGATAAGTTTAACAAGACAAAGCAATAAGAATTAGCAATAGAATCTGGTGAATGAACATTTAAACTTTAGCATTGAATCATAGCTCCTAATCACATCAAGCGAATATTCATTTCCATAAAAATGGTTATGTTGTGAGGAAATGACGATTCTTTTAATACTATCTGACCATGTTACATTTCACACGAAAGATTGCTTTAAAAAAACTATTCAATAATTTTTTTTGTGTCTGTCATGATGTTTCTGTTTTCTATTTGTCAGTCCATAAAATCAAAAATTCCATTTGTCTTCTAGGAGACTTTGTTCTTTGTTACCTTACCGGCAATAGTTATCACTCTCTCACACGTTTATTTAAAATAATCTCTTATTAAACGCCCGTGTCATTTCAATTCGCTCACCTGATAAAATAAAACTGTTTTCCAGTTTTCGAAATTTGTTGAGCAAGTAGGAAACGATACACATGCATTGATTGAAGGTGTGAAAGTTTTCGTCGGTTGAGGAGTTCGTTCCAGTGTTGCATACTTCAAGCGAGAATCAGATTTAGCAGTCTTATATAGTCAACGCATTTGTAAAACGCCTTTTAGTTATGGTTCGGGGGAGCTATCAAAAGAACGGTTTCACTCGCGACTCAGTGACTGAGCCACTCTTGCGCGACGTCTGTTCTTTACTTGAATTTCCATTTCTAAAGCTCCACCCTGGGTGACAATCAGCCTCTGGTTTTCAGGCTTGACGACAGAACTCGCTAAACATTACGCAAACAAACTGCGGAAGATGTTACAAAAATTGGAAAAATCCAATAGAAAAACAGTCAAATTGGCCCAACCGTGATGTTACAAAAAGTCTTGGTGGAAATAGGAGCACTTTGATTATAGAATCGAATGAATAGACCATAAGAATGTATATTTGAATAGTACCTTATAGTCACACCTAATAACTTTTGAGGAATATTTCGTTACAGAAACTGTTTAAAAAATGACAAGAAATCAACTTAGAACAAAGTCAAATTAACCAAAGTTGTTATGTAAGGAAAAATTTGAAGAGTTTTTTAATAAATACGAAACACGCAACATTGTAGTGAAATCGCCAACCAAACGACAACTAAATTTTTTTCGATGGTCAAATACTGTTCCATTTTACCCCAAAATATTTCTCCTCATCCAATATGATTCAAAATTACCCAATATATTCAACTTACCGTACAAGATTTCAATAATTTGAGACGGATTTCATTTTGAATTACACTACAAACACGATTATTATTATAGTGATCCCGAAAAGTTTCGAGGTCACTCCCTTGTTTTCGAATGACTGTCAGTTTGGGCATCGAAAAACGCAAAGTTTTTACTCGTTCATTAACACAACTTGTAACTCACAAACAGCATCGTCCGGCACCATCGGAGTGGATGAAGAGAGCTTCAGCAAGCAGTTCGTACAGACGCCCAAGATAAAAGTCATTAGATTTATTGTTCCACCAATCGTGTATCTTATGTATCACAACTATCTGAAAAATCTATCAATGACATTTTTGCTTTCGTAAATAATTTTTCTCATTCTAAATAATTTGTAATTTTCAAGTTAAGATTTAAGCTTCTGCTTTGATTTTCTGGATTAACTTAGAATTTTTGTCGTTAACTTCGATTACGATGTTTTATAACAGTTTGAAATAGGTAAATGAATACGTTTAAAACTGCATTCAATGTCTGAACATCACTCCAAACATGTCTAACAATCCTTTCATACACGCACGCGCGCACATAAAAAAATACACACACACACACACACACACACACACACACACACACACACACACACACACACACACACACACACACACACACACACACACACACACACACACACACACACACACACACACACACACACACACACACACACACACACACACACACACACACAAACACACAGGTATATTCGAGCAAAGATTTTATAGAACGAGTATCGAAGGTGAAGGAGATATTGGCCGATCCGAACGCTGACTGGGATAAGCGGATCGACGCTGTGAGTTTTTTGGAACTGATGATGCTTGTTTTAAACTAGAATAAGAAATTTTTTTCAACATTTTTTTTCAATACCTCGTTAAATACCTTCCCTACATAAAAATACCATTCATAATCAGTACGACAATTATGTTTAATTGAAAAATATTGTTTGTACTTTATAAAAAGATATTTATAATCTACAGAGATTATTTTATTTTCTCAAAATGCAATTCTTAATTCGTGATTTTTTTATAACCATATCATCAATAATATAATCTAAAAAAGTGAACTTATCTGACACCCACTGCACGCCTGCCAGTTGAAAGAGATCAGAGCCTGGTATAGCATGGGAACCTTTGATCTTAGAGAGAACCACGACCTTTTCCTACCCAATCTGGTCACCTTCGAACCCTTACTGATTTCAGGCATCAAGGACTTGAGGTCTCAGGTGGTCAGAGAGACCTGCATCACTATTGCGTTAGTGTTGTCGTGGCTGGAGGGGTGTTGTTTGAGATGTTTGTGTTGTGGTGGTAGCAAGAATGCATTTCATTAATAAAGTCAAAGGCGATTCTCATTCAGTGTCTAGTAAGCAATACTCATAAATAATAATGAAAATAATGGTTAGCATAAATAAAGGAGGTTGAGCGTTAAAACACAGAACGTGTGCGTTTCTTATTGCCGATAAAATAAAATGTGTGATAGAGTTTAAAAGGGTAATTTTGATTATCTCAATTTCTTGCTATTGATGAGTGGATTACAAACACACACACATACACGCACGCACGCACGCACGCACACACACACACACACACACACACACACACACACACACACACACACACACACACACACACACACTGAATTTATAAAAAAATAAAGAGATAAATAAAAGTGTGAGGATATTGATCACTAGTCGATGGTGCAGATAAGTAATAGGACCATGGAGAAATTTCAGTAGAACGAAAAATACTACCTGCTGGGTAAGGTTAACAATTAATGAATAATTTATTGATAGTAAGAAATAATCTGTCAAGAAGGCTGAAGTGCTCGTTCGTGCCTCTCGTGTGCGCCATGAGGAGATCCTTCTCGCCCCGTTACGGACTAGTGGAAAAGGAATAGTGAAGGGGGACGATGGGTTATGGCTTAACTGCCGAACGCCTATCTAGCGAGTAACACACGCAACTATAACTACTCTAAACACCACACCACCACTACTGTGACCTCCCACCACCATTACCACGACTAGTTTCCTGGCTCAAGAACTGCAAAAGGACTTCTTCCACTTCTCAGAAAGAGTTCTCCCTTCCCTTGTGTCTCTCCTCCACAACACCACCAAGGTCTCCTACCACCTCATATGCCATTATTAAAACTTTATATATATATATATATATAAATATAAAATAATAATAATAATAATAAATGAATGCATGAATGCACACACTTGTTATAGCGCACAGTTCGCAAACTAGGTTGCGTCAGAGGGACCGAATAAATACATATACATAGTCACAATATTGATTTCCATGCTTCCGATGGTTGCTTGGAGGCCACTAACACTCTGATGCATTGCAGGTGATGGCCACCTCAGGTCACGTGGCAATCAAGTTTATCATACAGGTCGTTATGCACTGGGCCTCCTTGTTCTTAATATTCACATTTTTCTTCCCTAATTACACTTTAAAATTGTTTAAGCAAGAAATTTGATATAATTAAAATGAATAATTCCATAAAATTAGAATTAATAATTTTGAATAATTAACATAAATAGTCTAAAATGATTTGAATAATTCATTTAGATGTTAATTTTTAGTACCCCTTTTGACGGTATTTGGAATTTTCAAATGTGCTTATTAAACGGAGTGATTACCATTGCAGAACGTTCACAATCACAAACTGATTGCCGTCATCACATACAATTGTTGCTCCAAGTCCAACTTAATTAGAAGGTTCATAATGGATAAAACATTTGATATCCATGTCCATGAGTCTTTCAATATTTCATCCATTTAATTCATAACACCACAGACCATCGATTAAAATAAAATAAAAAATAAAAAAACAAAAATTACTTTTGTACATCCCTTCTTCCAAATACCTTCCAGGCAATGCATGGAGCTGCTGAATCAGCTCTTGCAGACGTGGCCAGCAAGCTGCCTTGAAAAGCAGCTGGCCACCTTGCTGGAAGCCGTGAAGAAAGGTGTTGCTGACGCTGATGCTGAAACCAGAATGCACTCTAGAAGGTCTGTGCCATTGCTGTCGTTGTTTTTGTTGTTGTTATTGTTGTTGTCGTTGTCATCGTTGTTTTTGTTGTTCCAAAATCCTGTATGGCTTTTTGTTTACCGTTATTTTAAAAGTTATCATAGCTAAGTGACCCATGCGCTTGGAGAGTTGCTAAGCAAAACAAACACGTGCATGCAATATGCAGTGTCAGAAGGTGGCTTCATCTATGAATGAGACCTGTACATTCAGACCATATATATTCAATATATAAATGATCTTTTGATTTAGTTTATATAAACTCTATTTATTTTTAACAAATTCATAATTTGTAATATTTTTTTCTGCAAATTTCTTTATATAACTATTTAGCTAGCTCGCAAACTGCGCGCTATAAAAAAGTATACGCATATTCATTCATTCAAATAAAAGCTTGTATGGCTATTCAGAAGGATAGTTTCATGTATTCAAATTAATTTTCCATGCTGGAACAGGGCCTTCTGGAGCTTGTCCGAGAACTTCAAGCCACAAGCTGATGCCCTCTTGAACACCCTCGACCCATCCAAACAGAAGCAGTTGATTGGAGAGCAACAAGGCTCATCTTCATCCTCATTGGCTGATCTTAACGACATCAAAACTCCACCCCCCAATACCAATTCAGTCAAAGTACCTCGAAGATACAGTGGCTCAGTGTCCAGTAAGGAACGAGTTACTTCTTCCGCTGCCACTCACAGGTCAATAAACTCATTTGTAAAACTATTTCAGTTAAGAATACTTATACTAACTATAAAAATTTTAAATAAATTTCAAATAATAATAATTATGTGGCGTCTTCATGAGCTTTTTTCTTCTTCACAGACGTAAACTAGGAAAGGACAAACTAGGTGGGTGTTTTTTTACCTGTAATCTCGTAACCTTTCTTTGAAACTCCTTCATATATTTCAGCTATCATTCTGTTTTTAAGTTTTTTCATGAACCAATGATAATGAAACATTTACAACAACAACAACAACAACAACAACAAAAAATATTTATCATATTCACTAACCGACCACTCATCTCCGCTCAAAGGCATCACTCCTCACTCTTCAATAGCCGCCTCTCACAAGCGCCACACCACAGATGGTAACCACGCCAGCAGTGACTTGGACCTCACCTCGCTCAGCAACCAGATGAGCAGGGTGGGAATCGGTGGTCGCAACCGCTCGCAACAAGCACTCTACGCCACCCTGCGTGAGTCATCTTTCAACCATGCACTCTCATTGGCCGCCTCAAATGCTCGCTTTGGCGCTTTCAAACTTTATATTAATATTTTTATTATTATTTATTTTTCATTTTTCATAGCTTATTTCATTTTCACTAAAAATCGATATTTGATATAACTATAATAAAAATGATAATTATAAGATAAAATTAGGAAAAGTGATAAATAAAGTATAATAATAATAATTTAAAAGTATATATCTCATTTTTCAAGTTCCAACAGCTGAGGCATAGTATAAGCATCCTATAGAAAGTTCCCATAAGGAACGTCGTGACTGTTTCCAATGTCGCCCAAAGACAAATCGCTTTAATCGTAGGAGCTTCTTCAAATGTTGTAAGATGCAACTTGATGGAACGAGATGAACCATAAAACACTATCTTTTTGTACACTATCATGAAATATAATACAGCGCAATACAAAACTTTGAATGTGGAGGAATATATACAATTCAATACAATACTATACAATATAGTGCAAAGCATACAATAAGATGGAGTGCAATTTGAAGCATTAACTGTATGTGTTGGTTAACTTCATAATGAAAGTATAGATAAACTTCAAAAGTGACTATTTCGTACCACTTCCTGCTCTCTGGACCTCTTAGGCAGACCTTCCAACTACTCGTCAATGGCCTCTTCCAAGCAGAGTCAAGATGGCGATTCTCTCGCCACCAGTTGCGACGAAAAAACTCTTTCCAAGTCTCTTAAAATGGGTCTTTGGTTGGCGCGTGTGAGAAAACATAGACACACAAAAGCTTGTGTGTGTGTGTGTGTGTGTGTGTGTGTGTGTGTGTGTGTGTGTGTGTGTGTGTGTGTGTGTGTGTGTGTGTGTGTGTGTGTGTGTGTGTGTGTGTGTGTGTGTGTGTGTGTGTGTGTGTGTGTGTGTGTGTGTGTGTGTGTGTGTGTGTGTGTGTGTGTGTGTGTGTGTGTGTGTGTGTGTGTGTGTGTGTGTGTGTGTGTGTGTGTGTGTGTGTGTGTGTGTGTGTGTGTGTGTGTGTGTGTGTGTGTGTGTGTGTGTGTGTGTGTGTGTGTGTGTGTGTGTGTGTGTGTGTGTGTGTGTGTGTGTGTGTGTGTGTGTGTGTGTGTGTGTGTGTGTGTGTGTGTGTGTGTGTGTGTGTGTGTGTGTGTGTGTGTGTGTGTGTGTGTGTGTGTGTGTGTGTGTGTGTGTGTGTGTGTGTGTGTGTGTGTGTGTGTGTGTGTGTGTGTGTGTGTGTGTGTGTGTGTGTGTGTGTGTGTGTGGGTGTGTGTGTGTGTGGGTGTGTGTTGGTGTGTGTGTGTGTGTGTGTGTGTGTGTGTGTGTGTGTGTGTGTGTGTGTGTGTGTGTGTGTGTGTGTGTGTGTGTGTGTGTGTGTGTGTGTGTGTGTGTGTGTGTGTGTGTGTGTGCGCGTGTGTCTGTGCTTCAGTTATTTTTTCTACGTTGAAGACCTTTTGAGTTAGAGAATTGTTAGCCAATGGTTTTTTTGTTAACCGTAGTTTTCAAGAGGTTTTCAAAACGACCTTATACTTTTCAGTTCATGGCAATTATAATTTCAGAGTTATTCAGATTAACAGTTCTTTTGTCGTTTTTTTTTGTTTGTTCGAAAACGGATACACAATAATGACAACAATTATAATGAAAATTCAATAAAAATGAAATAAGTCTACAATAGAGCACAATCACTAGTATGAGCTCCAAGACAGCCACCACAGCATAACGCAATAGCATCTAATGTATGGAGCGTGAACAAGCCAATCGAAAGTCGAGTTGTACCTAAGCTGATGCAATCCTATCTCATACAAGCAAGCACTTGTAATGCCTCATCAACGGCACCACTCCTCACCACTCCTCACCACTCCTCACCACTCTTCACCACTCCTCACCACTCCTCACCACTCCTCACCACTTCTCACCACTCCTCACCACTCTTCACCACTCTTCACCACTCTTCACCACTCTTCACCACTCCATACCACTCCTCACCACTCCTCATCACTCCTCACCACTCCTCACCACTCCTCACCACTCCTCACCACTCCTCACCACTCCTCACCACTCTTCACCACTCCTCACCACTCTTCACCACTCCTCACCACTCCTCACCACTCTTCACCACTCCTCACCACTCCATACCACTCCTCACCACTCCTCACCACTCCTCACCACTCCTCACCACTCTTCACCACTCCTCACCACTCCTCACCACTCTTCACCACTCCTCACCACTCTTCACCACTCCTCACCACTCCTCACCACTCTTCACCACTCCTCACCACTCCTCACCACTCCTCACCACTCCTCACCACTCCTCACCACTCTTTACCACTCCTCACCACTCCTCACCACTCCTCACCACTCCTCACCACTTCTCGCCACTCCTCACCACTTCTCACTGCTTCTCACCACTTCTCACCACTCTTCACCACTCCTCACCACTTCTCACCACTCCTCACCACTCCTCACCACTTCTCACCACTTCTCACCACTTCTCACTGCTCCTCACCACTCTTCACCACTCTTCACCACTCTTCACCACTCCTCACCACTCCTCACCACTTCTCACCAGCGCGGAGTCACAAAGGTCACATGAAGAAGCCCTCCTCAAACATCCCCACGCCCACCTCCTCTGGTTATGGATCGTCCATCAACAGCAGCATCATTGACCGAAGCAGGTCCAAGCACAAAGTCGGAATCTCCCAATCCCAACGTTAGTGCCTGCAGCTTATACAATAATAATAATAATGATAATAATAATAATAATAATAATAATAATAATAATAATAATAATAATAATAATAATAATAATAATAATAATAATAATAATAATAATAATAATAATAATAATAATAATAATAATAATAATAATAATAATAATAATAATAATAATAATAATAATAATAATAATAATAATAATAATAATAATAATAATAATAATAATAATAATAATAATAATAATAATAATAATAATACTACTACTACTAATAATAATAATAATAATAAAAATAAAAATAATAATAATAATAATAATAATAATAATAATAATAATAATAATAAATAATAATAATTATTATTTTTGTTATCGTTATTATGCAAATTTAAGAAATTCTGGAGTTTTTATGTTTACAATGGAGGTGGTTGTGAAGTTTGTTATAAAAGTATAGAGTAACTATGTATTCTTGAGAAAAAATCCTAACTTCATTTACGACTTCAAAAATATCTTACTAAAAATTTCGACTTTCAATTCACTCGAACCATTTACAACAAACACACAAAAACAATACGCTATGAGAAGCAAACTTAAAACAAACTAAGAACAATAACAACCACAGAAACTAAAATAAAAAAGTGTATGAACCAAGCGAACACAATTTATGAACCACCCAAACAACGCGCAACAAAAACAACACACGCAACCCAAACAACACACACCACACAAAAATATACGCAACACCAAACACACACCACAGAAATAACACACACAAACCAACAACTTACAAAAAACCGACAACATACACGTCACACGATCAACACGAAAACAGCATACAGCACACAACCAACAAGCACCACACACACCACACAAACCTCCCTCCACAGCGAGCAGCAGGTCCAACAGTCCAGCACCTCGCCTCTCTTACCTCACGCCCATTCAGCAGCCTGACGTGGTTCCCTCATTCGGCTCGTACCAGAGGAGCCGTCGCAAGTCGTCCACGGCCCTCAACAAGGTGTCCATCCTTTCACGTAGACTTCTTGCTTGCACTCTTGAAGCCCTCATAGGATAAAAACACTTTACCAACAGTCGTGCTTTTATTGAATACTTTCTACCTTCCCCACCATACTTTCACCCACCCACTCACCACAGCAGAGCAGAGAGAGTAGCAGAGATCCCAGCCCCAGCAGACCTTTCACCACCTCTGGTTTAAAACTACTGCTAATAGCGTTTTTTTGATAATAATAATAATTTATCTTTTAGTAATGCTTCAAAGCAAGAAACCGAGGCGTCCCCGTTTAGTCATTGAGACAAAAAGTTTCAGACAGAAGGAGAGTCATTTCTGAAAGTTCAATGGGAAGGATGTTTCTTGTAGATTGTTAGAGTGGTCATCTTTCTCTTGTTTCTCATGCACCCACGCCTCCAGCTTTTGTTGCAAAAAGGCGTGTTTCTGAGGGTTTTTTTTTTAGAGATTTGGTAACGTTTTAATCATTTCTTGACGAAATGAAATTGTTTTCAAATTTTTGATCTTTTGTTGATCAAGTTGGAAAAAGATGTTCATGCAGCGATTGAATCTGTAGAAGTCATGGTTGGTTGACGGTTTCACTCCATAATGCGTGTTTCAAGCAAGAGAATGGTAGAGGGTTAGGTGTTCTCTTTCAATCTTCAGAGTGAGCCAAGAATTTTAAAAGTGAGGTTTCATGGTGCTAGTATTTCAATTTTCAAATGTCAATTAGTTAATGAAAACTGTTCATATAGAGAATAAAAAGAGCGCTTGAAACAGCCCTTTATGCTTGCGACGAGTGGATGATTAGATAATGGTTATGATAGTTTGTTTCATTGGCTTTATTGAATCAAATCCAGTCAGACGCTGGAAATGGTGAAAAACGGGAGTTACCGAACTGAAAGAAAAGTCAAATTAACACAAGCTGTTCTGTTACATGAAATTCATGGGGAAACCCACGAACAAATAGATGAACTTTATATGTGGTCTCAAAAATTTACGGGGTTAATGCCACTATAATGGTATTCGTGTTTGTATTGTATTTTATTTATACATTTAGAGTAGAGAAATAGCTTAATCACAGCAGATAGTTGTTGAAGAATGGATCGTTCTAGTGAGAAGCTGGTCTTTTAGGGGTTTAAGAATATTTTAATCTTTTTTTTCCTCTTCGTCTAGTCTCGTGTTCACAGGGAAGTGTCTGAAGAAACCGTTCCACAATTCTTGGTCATGCCTTTCAGCATTTGCTTGTCTCTCGTTCGTAACTTGGAAAGAAGCAAATTTAAATTTATGAAGCCGTGTTAGGTATGTTGAAATCTTGTTGAGTGAGTTGCAAAAGAATATGTAAGTAGCGATTGAAGTTGAAAAAGTTGTCTCTGCTTGGAGATTTCAGCCAAGTTTTGAATATTTCAACAACAAAAATGGCAAATTTGTAAATTTCTTAAGATCTTCGACAAAATCATAACTCATAGCTCATACAAAGGTTAAGTATTTTGTAGCTATTTTTGGAACTTGAAGTTTTAAATAGTTGATTCAAAAATTTAAATAAATTGAGTAAAAGGCACAAAATGGTCATACACGCTTGTTCATTAATTATAATAATAATAATAATAATAATAATAATAATAATAATAATAATAATAATAATAATAATAATAATAATAATAACAACAATAATAATAATAATAATAAAATTATTTTTATTTTCAGTATATTTTATCAGTGGTATTGGAATGGTTTATTTGACGCAGGTCACAGGGCGGGCAGTTCGATAGTGAAGAGCAGAAGTCGCAACATGATGAGGTCTACAATGGGAGAGGACTTCATGGTTGGTTTTGCTGCTGATGAGAAAAAAAAAGAAGAAAGATGATGAGGATGATCAATATTCAAGCTTTTTAGTACTTATTCCTTTATATTACTATTACTTATTCTTCTCTAGTACCGTATTCACAGAATTATTTGCATGTACTTCGCTAAAAATTCACCGCCACACAAACCATTCTTCACATGACTTACCACACGCCACTCACCACATGCCACTCCTACAGTCGAAACTCAAGTCATCAGCGTCTGCTTGCGACAGCGATGACGTTCACAGTGAAACATCTAGCGTCTGTTCCGACAACAGTGCCTACTGGAATTGTGGTCGACAAGTGACTGAGGTTGCTGGAGTGAGAGATGGAATAGTTGATGGAGGGATGGATGGGAAGAAGCAAGGAGTGGTGTATGGATTTGAGAATGGATTGGTGAATAATAAGGTGATTGAAGTAGTGACATCATACTACAACAAAGACGTAAGGATGTAAATGAGGATGATAATAGGGATGAGGATAAGGATAATGAGAGAGGAAAAGAAGAAGAAGATGATGATGATGATGATGATGATGATGATGATGATGATGATGATGATGATGCTAATGATGATGATGATGATGATGATGATGATGATGATGATGATGATGGAGATAGGAAGTAGGTGGATGAGGAGGATGAAAAAGGTGTCAATGTTCCCAATAACATTGAGGAAGACAAGGATGCTTAGATTAAAGTCGCTGTCACTGATAGTGATTGTGATGATGGTACCGATGTTGATGATAATATTAATGATAATGATTATAATAATGAGGATGATGACAACGACTTTGCCGATGACGCCGACAACGAAGATCTCTCAACACTAGTGAATACCATCCACAACTCAAACCTTCCAAATCACTCCACAACTACTGCACGTCTCAACTTTTCACATCCTACTTGGAGCACCCCACCAACGACTCGATGACACCAAACAAAGCACCTAACCCTTCTGCTGCTCATACAAGTCGCTGAAAGAGCCCAAAACCACACCACAGGACCCAGGCGAAATGATGGCCTTGTTGAGCAGTGGCTCGTGGTCAGAACGTAGAGATGGTCTTTTCGCTCTGCAAAACATGCTCAACAACAACAAAACATTGGGGTTTGTGGATGCATGAAAGGGTGGATAAGTGAGCGAGAAGGAGGATAGATAGAGAAGTGATTGGGTAGGTGGGCAGCTAGATGGTTAGAAGTGGAATAGCTTCTGTAACTTTTTAATTTTTTTCTTAATGCGTGAATATTTTGGTGAAAATGCTGAATGTGACACGTCCATTTTTTGATCTAGACGTACAACACTCAAGAAGGTCACCGACATATTCTCTCGAATGTTCCATGACCCGCACGGCAAAGTGTTCAGTGTCTTCATGGAGACCCTGACCCTCTTGGTTCTCAGCCACCACGGAGACATGGAGGCGTGGCTCTATGTCCTCCTCACTCGCCTGCTCGCCAAGACCGGAGCTGATCTGCTTGGTTCCACTCACAACAAGCTGCAGAAGGCTCTCGAAGCAGTCAGGTAGTGACTCGAAGTGCTAATCTAATCAAAATTTTGTTGGAAGCAAACATGAGTTTAAAGTTCTAAAGTAAGGAGTATTTTTATTTGAATTTTCTTTGATTAATTCGGATTTTTCAAGCTCTGGAAGATTGTAAAGACTTCTTGACACGAGACCAATCACACCACGCAGGTCCTCTTTTCCCACAGCGCAGCAATTTCTGCTGCTGGCCAAGTTCCTGATCGACCAAACACAGTCTCCCAATTTGAAAGTAAAAAAATTATTTAACAACTACTTACTCACTTGTAAGCATCCTTCAAAGCTTACACGAGCTTTGCTACATCTACACTGATTTTCACAAAACGGCCTTTTGCTGACTTTGAAATGTGACTCAAAAATGCCGTTTCAAAATTAATTCCGATTGCTCACCTTCAAACTTGATTATCCTTCGGATATTTGAATTCAGAATGAGAATTTAAATGTTAAATTGCATTTTCCAGGAAAAGGTTCGGAAAGTTAAAACAAATGACTTTAAAAAATTGTTTTATTTTTTTAATATTTTTATTAAATTTTCTATTTTTGTTATTCGTCACTTTAAGTTAGTTTTTAAACTATGCATGCATACCCTTCAGTTTTTTTTTTCAATTATTTTTCAAATTCAAGTTACTTGGTTCGAATATATAAATTATTTTTCTCCGTCAAAAACCTTTTCACTCATCTCAACTTTTCACCAATTTATTCATCCACTCATCCATCCTTCAACCACTCATCCATCTTTCAACCACTCATCCCATCCTTCGACCACCCGTCCCATCCCTCAACCACCCGTCCCATCCCTCAACCACCCATCCCACCCCTCAACCACCCATCCATCCCTCAACCACTCATCCATCCCTCAACCACTCATCCTCTCAGTCATTCATCCTCCCCTCCCTCCGTCTATATTTTAAACGTTCAGCAACTCTCCATCACCTTCGTTGTCGACCTGCAGGTGAAAGTTTCGATGCTAATGTACCTTCATGGACTGACCCAGTTGATGCAGTCCGACGACTTCGTCAACACCAGTGACGTCAGACTGGCTCTCTCGAGAGTCATCACGTGGACTACTGAACCGAAGAGTGTTGACGTCAGGAAGGTTGGCTGGTTTAGTGGTTAAAGGGGTTGCTGGCTAGCTTGGTAGACTGCACAAATTGACTGGTTGCGGTTAATTTGTAGAAAAGGTTTCTCATAAATTTAATAGGCTCAAGCTTGAATGAGACAGGGCAGTTTGAAGTGCTCTGAGAATGGCTCATCTAAGGCATGAAGCCAGGCCATGTCCAAAGCTTCACTTTTATGAAAGCAAGGTCTGATTATATAGTGGGATAAGCTGTAAAACATTATGAGACTGTTCAGAAAACCCACATCACTAATGGATTGGAATAGAGAAGTTTAGCTCACGTCCATCATGCTGTATAATGTGGTATGTGAACGCTAGAAGTTTGCTAACTTACCACTGCTTTAATGGTCGATTGGTATTAAATGCTGTATAATGTGGTATGTGAACGCTAGAAGTTTGCTAACTTACCACTGCTTTAATGGTCGATTGGTATTAACCAGAGGCAAAAAAGTTGAAAAATATGAAGTGTGAGATTGATGACATCATAAGGTAAGAGTTGAATAACATGGTTGGGAACTCCCTGCATACATCAAATCTCTTTTTCCTTCTGTCTCTTCTTCTTCTTTCATCATTTCCGTCTTTCATGGAACGTGAGGCTTCAAAATATCTCTCATTCTCTTCTCTTGGCAGTTTCCCAGTTTTGCCCAGTGGCTTTCAATTCATCCAAGAGACAACATCTCCAGTTTTGTCCAGGATGACCTCTTCCTTTTCTTTGTAGACTTCACTAGATTGCTTGTCGAGTGACATTCGACTGGCACTTCTTTCAGGTGAGACCGACCCATTTCCACTCTTTTTTTTCATTTGGATCGCAATAGGCTCTTGGTGTGCCGTCTTCCATAGGTCATCGAGGGGTGACCGAGAACTCTGGACAGTCTCTCTCGTGGATGCCTTCGTAAGAAGAACCATCATGAAGCTGCTTGATGATGTTCCTCATCTCTGCTACACCATGGTGTCGTAGGATACTCCACATTGCCTTTCTGTCAAAACTGTCTTATGCTTTCTCTTTTCTGCCGTTGAAGACTGAAGCTTTGAAACTGAAGAGTACGACTGACGATTCGAATGATTCCATCCCACTACGATCCAAGTCACGCGTAGTTCATGAGTCCTTGAGAGCCGTGGTCATCTTCAACCCCTGAAGGACCCCCATCAGCATTTATGTATGCGTATATGATAGGGTTTCCATCTCTTGTTGATATTTCAGATTTTTCGTATACTATCTTCTACTTTGAGGGTCATTCATGTATGTTTTTTAATTGGATAGTTGGATAAGATTCACATGGCTAGGCTGATTTGTTGATATATTATTTGTTAGAAGTTACTTTGGTGAATCATTGTTCTTGCGACTGCCTGAAGAACAACCGTTCGGGAGGGTTGGACGGATGAGGGACAAATTAATCAAATCAATAATTAGTTAATTAATTTCATTAATAATTAATTGACACTTTCTTCTATTTTTATAGTCAGCTCAGGCGGCTCTGCTCTCCTTGCAAGCACTCAACCCCTCTCAGTTTCAAACCATCGTCTCTGTTCTGCCAAAGACGTTCCAGGTACCTCTACAAGCCACAATTCATCATACAACAACAACAACTATCACTAGATGTCAGCTTTCCCATCACAACTATCAATATTAAATAATTTTGGCCTATAACCTATTCTCAAATATAAGCCACAATATATTTGTTCAAGGCAGCTTATAATTGTTAATAAATACCTTAATGCCTCAGTTGCCTGTTTTGGCGCCTTATAGCTTCTCTTTTCAAATTTTATATTATTTAAATTATGCATATTATTTTTATTATAAATATTATTATTATTATTATTATTATTATTATTATTATTATTATTATTATTATTATTATTATTATTATTATTATTATTATTATTATTATTATTATTGTCGTTTTGTTGTTGTTATTGTTATTAATGTTCATATAAGTCGTCAGTCAAACGAAACCAGCCAAGCACCTCACACTATGTAGTTTTTTTAAAGTTAGTGATTATGCAATTCGATCAAGCTTCACTTACAGATTAAGTCAATACATAAGGAAAAATATTTACAATTACCACAACAACAAAAATAATGATAATAATAATAATATAAATAATAATTATAATAATAATACTAATAATAATAATAATAATAATAATAATAATAATAATAATAATAATAATAATAATAATAATAATAATAATAACAATAATAATTATAATAATAATAATAATAATAATAATAATAATAATAATAATAATAATAATAATAATGATGATAATGATAATAATAATAATAATAATAATAATAATAATAATAATAATAATAATAATAATAATAATAATGATGATGATAATAATAATAATAATAATAATAATAATAATAATAATAATAATAATAATAATAATAATAATAATAATAATAATAATAATAATAATAATAATAATAATAATAATAATAATAATAATAATAATAATAATAATAATAATAATAATAATAATAATAATAATAATAATAATAATAATAATAATAATAATAATAATATCAACATTATTATAAAACTAATGAACCTATCGTCATCTTTCTCTCTAAACAACAGGAAGGGTCAGAGAGGATTCTGCAGGCGAGACAGCACCAGTCCTCAAGCAACTCATCACATGCATCCTCTCTCAAGGTCCGTTTCAAGCCTCCTTTTCCTCCTTTTTCCCTCCCTTCCTTCTTTCCTTCTTCCCTTCCTCCCTTCCTCCCTTCCTTCTTTCCTTCTCCCCTTCCTTCCTTCTTTCCTTCTACCCTTCCTTTATTCCTTCCTCTTCTATTTCTTTCATTTCTTCCTTCCTTCCTCCCTTCCTTTCTTCCTTCCTTCCTCCCTTCCTTCCTTCCTTCCTTCATTTGGAGTACTCAAATTATGCATTTTTTATTATTTCATTAATTTGCGTTAAATCGATTAATCGCTAGTCTAGGTTAGTTTTACGTTCACATTATATCCATAAACTACTTTCATCTAATCTTAGCTACGACCTTTCTCAAAACTTGTCCACCTAATTTTTATTTGGTTTCATACAATCAATTTAATTATTAATCTAATTTTGCCTCAATAAAGTTTCATTTCATTTCCGCTGTCTCAATCATTTAGTTTTTTCAACTATAACATTTGCTCTTTATAGCGTTATCTATACGGCTACAGGACTCTTCAAGTCCAGTGTCCTCGTCCTCAGGACTTCAACTGGCATACAATCCCAAGGCCAATTCGAGGCATGCTTGAAAAACTTGAAACGTCTCCGTTTTTCGATTCGAACATTTTTTTAAAAATTATTATCATCAACAAGCGCCAACATTTAGCTACTATTGGTGAAAATTGATCATAAGCAGTCAAGCTACACTCAACTGTCATTAACCATGGTAAACCACCACCAACCACATACAGTCACCAACACTTATGGTCAACTTCCATCTACCGCAAACAACCACTACCAACCACACACAACTTACACCAACCACACAAAACTACCACCAACCACAGTCAACCACACACAATCACCACCAACCACACACAACCACCATCAACCACACACAACTACCATCAACAACACACAACCACCACCAACCACACACAACCACCATCAACCATACAAAACCACCATCAACCACACACAACCACCATTAACCACACACAACCACCATCAACCACATACAACAACCATCAACCACACACAACCACCACCAACCACACACAACCACCATCAACCACACACAACCACCACCAACCACACAAAACCACCATTAACTACACATAACTAACATCAACCACAGTCAGTCACCAGCGGTAGGAGCGACCTCAGACGAGATTTACAACAGCATCAAACAGACCTCTGAGGACATACACAATCTGGTGCAGAGACAGAAGCCACAGCCCGGAGACGTCAGGTACCATCCAGTGCATTCTCAGCTTCCATAGTCGTGCTTTCAGCTCTCAATAGCTAAGCAAGCTTGCATCTACTACGACCATCATGCCACATTCTTTCAACGGGCTTATACAACTGCATACATAACCGCTTGTGTGCCAATGCGCCAAAGCGCTTATCACTCATCTGTCCAGCCACCAACACACCACTGCGCAGACCTCCCAATATCCCGCGGGGTGGAGAGTTGAACAGAGAATTCGAGATTCCCATCCGCAGTTTGTCTCTTTCCAGGTTGATGTTTAGGCAACTTCTTTCCTCCTTCCCTCCTCACTACCACTTCCATCTATTCGTTGAAGAATCTCATGTTATTCCAAAACCTGGAAAAGCCATTTTCACCGATTTTTATTTGTATTTCTTTATAATTATTCACCTGCTTTGTTATACTCAGTACAGCTCTCGTCACCTTCATTCCATACAATATGTCCAACTGTCTTTTACTTTATTTTTTGTTTTAATCAAAGTTTATTTTCAATTTCTAATCCAAAAACCCATTCTGGCCTATTAATAAACCATCTGATATGATGCATCACTTGCACATCTAACCTATTTTTATCAAGCTATTTAAAAATCAATAGTTTCTTAATTCAATAAGAACCATGGTTTAATCCCCTGAAATATATTGACGACTCAATTGTTATTCGGTTTTCTATTATTCAACCATCCACCTCAACCCACCATCCACCTCAACCCACCATTCACCTCAATCCACCATCCACCTCAATCCAGCTTATTCATCAATTCTCCACTCATTCTTGTTCAGTGGCAGAGTGTTACCCACCACGCTGGGAGTGGAGAGTAGAATTCCTTCCTTTCTGCAAAACCTTCCCGACTCCGACATCATGGCTCGCATGTCCGCTGGCAGAGGCAAGAAGTGTAATGGAGCATTACAGACATGGGTGGGTGACTTGCTTGTTGTTGAGGGTCTCGGAGGCTCTCTGGGTTGACACTTCTATACAATACATTACAATACAAACACATATTATTCTAGTGGCATTTACACCGTAGAGTTTCGAGGCTTTTGGGTTGAAACCTCTATAACGCTATTCGATGTGTGTGCCCGTTTATGTCATTTGTGACATGCTGATCTGGGTGGATGACGGATTAAGGAATGATAAACGACTTGAAGGATGGATGACGGATTTGAGATGAATAGCGGATTGAAAGATGGATTACGACTTGGAGTTTGGATGAGGGATTGGAGGATGGATGAGGGATTGGAGGATGGATGAGGGATTGGAGGATGGATGAGGGATTGAAGAATGAATGAGGGATTGGAGGATGGATGAGGGATTGGAGGATGGATGAGGGATTGGAGGATGGATGAGGGATTGGAGGATGGATGAGGGATT
>OX387247.1:4241082-4256082 GCA_947562095.1 Branchellion lobata | reverse complement strand
ACGTATATGTCGACTTATTCGCACGGCGTCGTCGACATCATCATCGATATTAATCAGTCAAACTTGCTGTCTTTTTTATTTTTCAAGGAATTTATAGTTGGAAATTTCGAAATGATAAATAAATAATTTATGCTATTTCCTTCGACCGTAACTCGAAGCGGGTATCACCATTTTTTGGCACACTAAACTATGCGTCCAGTGACGAACATAATGTGATGAATTAATAATTATAATTTAAAGAGGAGGACTCAAAACGGTATGAAGTTATCTCATGTATATCATCATAAGTAATTTTAACAAATTACGAATGTGCCAAGAAGGAAATCAACACCACGTGGGGATGTAAGATGTACAATGGATGCAACTTCAATATGTTGATCAAAAAATATATATTTAATAATTCTATAAATTAAAAAATTATAATTATTAGAAATTAATAATAAAAATAAATGAAACAAAAGTATATTTATGGTCGAGCGGAACAGATTAGAGAAAAATAATTCTAAAATAAGTGAAAGTGAGTGCAATTAATTTCCTAAATGACTTTTCTTAGACTTGATTATTGTTACTGCTATAACTTGATGTCGCCGTTGAAATGATGCCTGGAGAACTCATCAAGCGCTTTTGAACCGTTCTTTTTATGTTCACTTCTCACATCCAATTTCCCTTCTTCTTTCAGTCCATCCATCTCCGCTACACCTACATCAAGTGTGCATCCCCTGCTGGTCAGTATGGACGTGATGTAGTCGTTGTAGTCACTTTGTAGCTTCTCCAAAAAGCGACAGCGTCTTCGCTCCCTGCTAGCCACCACCCCTCTCAAGAGGCGCTCAAAGTGCTCCTCTGGAGTGTCGCTGGAGGCAGTGTTGTTCGTTGAAGGTGGTGGCATGAAATGGCTGTTGTTGCTTCCTGTAGTTTTGAAGGAAACGGAAATCTTTGATGGTTCAGTGCATTCGAGAAGAGGACTAGTGGTTTTGTTGGTATTTTTGGTGGTGACGTTGTCGTTTGTTGAGTTATTATTAGCGGCGTTGAAAGCCGAGTCAAAGGGACGGCTTGAAATGCGACTGGTTGCGGTGATAGTTGATGAACTGTCAGAAAGTTTCTCTGAATTCAATAGGAAATCTGAGTTGAAAATAGAATCTTCTTTTTGGTCATCCTCATGATCCTCATTTATCTTCAATTTCTTTATTAAGTCGTCCAGCTTATCAATTTCATGTCCATCTTTCACCTCCATAGAAAATTGTTTGATTAACTGCTTGGCAACTTTAATGTCCATACGTCGCCGCTGACTTCTCCTCCTTGAAGTCCTATCTTCTTTGGCCTTCTGTCGAATCAAGATTTTATTAATAGAAATATTTAAAAAAATAAATAAATTAATTGAATCAAAATTATAATAAATGGAAAATGGAAAAATGAAATGATTTTAGGTGGTAATCTATCATTTTTGAGCACTATTTCGGTAAATTCCAAAACGACGATAATACAATGTATTAGTGCGGCCTTTAATACTGTTTCAAGAGAAGTCTAGAAGTAATTTATATAATATGTGTTTCAAAAAGCTAAAGTGGAAAGAAAAAATGAAATCTTAGTGACAAAGCGCTAGGCAATGAACAAAAGCGTCTTCACACAGTCATGAGTAAACCGTAATCATGAATCCACTTGTGAAAGATTAGGATGAAAATTTTTTTTAAATGATTTGGCAATTCAAACAAAAAAAGATATCAGTTCGTTAATGTTGTAAGAAAGAAGCAGGTAGTTCGCTGATGAATGATGCAACTAGTTGTCAGGTTTATACAAACACGAATATTATTATAGTGGCATCAACTCCGTAAAGTTTAGAGGTTTGTTGACGTTAAGGCAACCGAAGCCTTCACGATGAATTCTTAGTTGTAGTTATTCTCTCCCATGGTTGAACGTTACTTTCAATAGTTGGGGGAATGAACAAGACAGAGTGCTGATGAATGATGCAGGTAGCGGTCAAGTCTGTTGATGTTAGTGCTGTCTGAGCCTTCTTGATTCATCCATTGTTGTGGTCATTGCTGCTAAAGGTGTGTTATGCTGCACAGCAGAGTTGCGAATGAATCCATTTATTTCTGAGTGAATGCTCAGATTGGCGACTATGAAATTATAATTATAATTAATTATAAACTGGAACTGCGTGTGGTAGAGCAAAGGTCGCTTGACCGGATCTAATCTAATCTAATATAATCTAATCAAGAAATTTATAAAACGTCCTTTAGCATCATGTTCAAAGGCGCTTCCATGGAAATTGTTTTACTCGCTGTGGGCTACTAGAGGACTAGGTACTCTAGAACGGCGTCTATACTTTAGTTGAACTGCCGATTCCAGAGCTCAAACCTGAGCTCGCCTAAACACACTTTACAGCGGAAAAGGCCAATCATTAGGCCACAGGCGCAGACATAGCATACTAAGAGTAATAATGAAAATATTAATGATAAAAAAAAAGTAAAAAATTACGAAAAGTCTGAGTGACATGGGAATAGAATTTAGAGTCAAAATGATGAAAGCTTAAAAGACTTGACTGAAGAGATATAAGTTCAAAGAAGCCGGTATGGGAAAATTGGATATGAAATTGAGGTAATGAGATCAAGTGTAATGAGAGATGTTCATGATGAAAGTTGAGTGAAATAGTTGAGGTAGAAGTGGGCTGTAGTGGGATTAGGGCAATAAACCAGAAAAGCAAAGAAAGTTATCAAGGCACTGGGATAAACCATCGAAGCTAAGAGCTAGGAGAATTGACGTAATTTAGAGGCGTTAAGTCAAGGGCTGCTTGGAAGGATGAGTCTTGAGAGCCTTACGGAATGAAAGAAGAAGGATGAGGGGGGTGAGGTTAGGGGGAAGAGTACTCCATAGAAAAGAGCCGCAGCAGGATAGTGTAGTTATAGTTATGGGGGCAAGTAATTTAAATATCTTTTGAAGCAAAATTCACTTTTGATTGGAACAGTTTAAATTTTTGTTGTAAGTGGAACCGATATTTGACTTGTTGTGAACCTATTGGGAAGCAAGCCACAAATTCAACAATAGCTATATTAGGTTGAAATTGATTTAATAAGTTCATGACTATGAAAAACAACCACAAAAAGTCATTATACCGTTGAGTACGGTGGATAAAGGTAAGTTATAAGCTTATTTCAGGTGGCTGCTATTGCAGGCACCAAAAAAAAGTCATCAGTTAACTGACTTTGAGGTGTGGATTGTTGAGTTGGTAGAGGATGATGAAGGAGTAGAGATGCCATTTAGTGAATTCAGGCCACAGAACTGGAGTGAAAGAGAGCATGCTGTAGGAGGTCTGTGGTGGTTAAGACTCTGGGGTCAAAGGCCTTGTAATGGTAACAGATTTGGAAAAGTGTTGATGGAAAAACACTGAAACATGGAAAGGTTTAAATTATGACAACTTAAATAGCCTGACAAAATGATTAACAGTAAAAGAATTGAGTTTGAAAAATACCAAAGTGCAAAATTGGTAGTGTAGCACTCAAGAGAAAACCAGAAAGAAGAAAAAAAACAACCTGCCATAGAAGAAAATCGCTGAGTCTAACTTCTCCAGACGTTCTGATCAGGATATCTGGCTCGGAACACTGTCCGGTGTACAAGCACTTCTCAAAAAGGGTTTCATCTATGTCACTGTGAATAACATTGGGATATTTGATGAATGAGAAAAAATTTAAGGGTACAATTACGAAATGAATCATTAACTAGTGAAGAGTCTTCCGGAGATTATAACAACAAACTTTATAAAAGACCCTTATCAAAAATTTTTGAATACCCACAAACTTTCCTAGCCCGACATTTTCCTGCAAACCTTGGAATGATCCAACCACCCTTCACACCGTTTTGCATGCGCTTTATTGATTGGGTCATCTCTTCTTGTGATGTGTATGCACAACACACATTCAAAAAACCCCTGTTTGGAGGAATCTATAAATTGTGTAAGCGTTTTTTTAATTTTTTAAATTTATATATTTTTATTAAATTACTTATCAAATGTTAACTTGGCATTGTTTGAAAGATCACATTATTGTTGATTGCTCTAAAATCAATGTCACAATTAGCCATTGAACACCCACTTGTTATTGTGTCTAGTGGAATAGATGACTTTGGCTAATATTATTTGAAGCTCAGCTGAAAGGTAGCTCAAATTGCCAATGATACGGACACACAACCCATGTTTGTTCACCAGATTTCTGGAATAGCACTCAAGCTTGTAACAGTGGAGCAAAAAAAGATAGAATCATTAAAAGTGAGTAAACATTTTGAGATTACATTTCAGAAAGAAGAGCTGAAAACTTTTGTCTTGCTAGTTCCATCAAACAATCGACTTCTTCTTTGGATCTGAAGTTTTATTAATATTAATTCAGAAATTCATTTTTGTCTGTATATCAAAAGGACAATGAGCGCTTTTGAACAGTGTGTAATCAGCGCTAGATAAATGATTTGATTAGATTAGAATCATCAAAACCTTTTGAAATTTTCGAGACTGAAAGCATACAAAGTAACTTCATTCACCCCCAATCCCGAACACCATTCTATTGTCTTGAAAAAATAGAAATGCTTTTTCATCAAAGTTTCATAAGGATTCAGCAGGTTATTGTGATAGAGAAAAAATTATATATAAGTTTATAAAATCAAATTTGAATCTTCTTTTACAAATTTTAAAATGTAAACCAATCTTGAGTATATTTTATCAACTTACTTCAGCTACTTTGTTGAAGCCTAATAGATGGCCCACGGACCGCTCATATTTTTTCTTGACAGCGAATCTACGATTTCCGTCCATAATTATAGCTATGTGTTTGGGAATATGTCCACATTTTAAAACATTTTCACAAAAACTTTGAGCCCACGATCGCGTAGGCTTTTCCTTAATCCACGTCGACATGCTAAAGAACGTTAGCCACCTTCACTTTTAATTTATATACATAGCTAAATTTACTTTTAGACAAATTGTCTCAACTTCACAAATCGATTTACTTCAATCTCTGTTTGCTTGAAACTGCAAAAATTAGTTTGAAAAGTTATTTTTAAAGTTAAATATAAATTAATTTTTAATTCTTTTCAGTTTTAAATGGATCAAAGCCAATTGTGTACTTTGAGAAGCAAAATAAAGGGTATCTTTGAGACAGTAGTTCATGATGTTGGGGATGAAGCTCAATTGAAACGACCTGATCAAACATATTATGTTGAAGCTACTGAAACTTTAAGATCTGCATTTGAGCAGGCTTTTGAAAAAAACTCTTGTGTTCCGACTGAAAAATTAGATGGAACTTCAACAATTGTTAAAAAGTATGAAGATAAAGTTTGTTTGTACGTTCGAAGAGACAGGAAATTGAAGAAATCAGCAGAAAAAAAGAAAAAATGCGAACATAAAAATACATTTGATATCAATGACTACAAAGAGGCCCCAGATAATTGGGTAGCAAGTGATAGTTGCATTGACCACAAAACAGGTTATTTGATTCCAGACATCACCGGAAACATCATGGGGTGGGTACCTTTGGATTCGAATAAATTGTATTCGTGGCATGCACAAACGGTTGATCAAGAAAATAACAGAATAGTAGTTTTAAACGTTTCTACGAAAAATGGAGCTTTAAAATATGAGTTAAATCTTGAATCATTAGAAGATCATGAAGACCAAAGCTTTGAATTGATTGGCACAAATGTCAATGGAAACCCTTATAAACTCGGCTCCAAAAGATGTCCCATACATATGTTGATTCGGCATGGATGCATTCCTATCTATAATTTTCCAGAAAATATATCATATGAGTCTGTCAAAGATTGGTTTAATAATCACCACAATGGACTTGTAGAAGGGGTTGTTTGGCACTGCTCCAATGGAGAAATGTTCAAAAGTACAAGACAGCATTTAAAACTTAAATGGCCTACTGAGAAGACAAACTTTATGGGAACCCCACTCAGTGTCAAACTGAGTAAAAAAGAAACAGAGAATGGCTTCATCAACAATCTCTTCAATCTAAATGGTTTATCATTTGAATCTATAGAACATTTTTCAGAGTATTATGTAAACTTGAAATAGTTTTTTTTCAGATTTTCAATAAAGAAAGATGTTTCAGGTTTTGGCTCTTTATTCATATTTCCAACAGTTCCATGAAATGTCATTCAAAAGAATCTGGTAGAATCAATCCCAATAAATGATCCTAAGCCTCACTTTCAACATTCACTGTTTGGCTCCCTGAAAATAAATTTTTGATTTGTAGGAAGCAAACATCTAAGAATTCATTTTTAAAACTGACGAGTTGATATGTTACAAAAGCAAATAAAATAAACCCTTGAAAGTGGCAACAGGGACATATGTGACAAGAGTGTAAAGCTTGTGAACAGAGTCCTCATCTTCATTTCTTTTACGCGACAACCTCACTCTCACTCTGTATGGCACATTTCTGTACAGAAATGTTCCATGAATGAATAGTAAATTGAAACCGATTTGAAGTTATGGCGGTAAAGAATAATTTAAATGAGTGAAATTTATTTGATCACTAGTTTTTAGAAATTTGTCTTTATGAATACCTGACTCCTTGAGACCACATGTGCTTGTTGAGACGAGTGTCAATACGAACATCTGGAGTGCCCATTGACTTGTGAGCAAATTTCTTGATTTCTTTCAGAGCTCTAGGAGCTCTCTTCTTGAAACCCCTGGATTTGTTATGAAAGTTTTTATAGATTTTTTGAAAAGAGTGGTCAATTTCAACAAAGTATCTTACAGTCCGTGGATCCTTTTGTGAATGTTGATGGTGTACTCTCTGGTAACCACTTCATTGGTCACACTCTTCTTCTTTGTCTCCTTCTTTGCAGCAGGCATTTTGCTGTTGAAAAATAGTAAAAATATCAGTTAACGGATATTTATTTCAAATCAATTCATTAAATTGAATAAATTATTTAAAATATTAAGATTTATTTGGATCTATTTGATCGAAGAATAAGTAAACTAACTGGTACGGGCGAACCGGAAAAAAAGAAATAAATTCATTGTTTTGGTAAAACTACACTCTTATTTTTTTCTCCAAATTATTTTAAATTCAAAAAAAGATGTTTTTTATCGTCTAGTTCATTTTTTTAATCAAGCAGTAAATTTTCAATTCAATTGAAAAATAAACATGTAAGTTTATTTTCAGTGTTTTTGCATTAAATGTTGACCTGGGTCAAAAATACTCTGATAGAGAAAGCTATGTGCGAATACTTATACTGCAAGTGGATTTTAAAAAATTAGCTCTTTAGTGAAAACAATTTTATTGAAGATGCCACAAGTTAATACTATAACTGATAAAAAAAATAGTGAATATTTAAGCCAGTTGTTGAGTGACAAAAAGGCTTTACTCGGTCTGCCCAACGTTTTTCAACATTTAGATAAAATTCTGGATGAAGGTTTTTACTAATCTTTTCTTCATTAATTTGTTATTTAAAATCATCTGAAGGAGCTTTTTCATCAGTAAAAAAATCACTATATTAGAATGTCAAAAATTGAAAGAACGCTGATAAACATGTATTCTTTGATCATTCAAAGAGATCAACAGAGTTCGGAGCAATCTCTTCAATCTTAGTACCACAAAAGACAATCTGCCAGAGCCAATCGGGACTGTTTCAACGCTCACCGAGAAGCTAACAGTACCTACTTCTATGTACCCTGACGTATGTATTTATCTGACTCACTTCATGAAGCTTTATATTTAAAAAAATATTTCCAAATACTTTTGATGCTACGTTTTTTGTTCTTTAACTTTTTTGTCTTACATGGCGTTAAAACCAATGATGACACTTGCCTAACTGATTTATTGTTCCTCCTCTCTTGCAACAGCATATGGTGACATTGATCAGGTAAAGTTTAAATGATTCAATTTTTGTTTTTTTTACTATACTTGATAACATAGATGGGCGGTCAAGACCATTTAGTAGTTAACTTTCATTGTTAACTTTTGAAATTTGTTTTCAAAACATACATGCCGAGCATCCCTCAAACCTTAACAAACCATTAATTTTTAACAGTTCTTTAGAGTTAATATCTTTCATGCATTTCTAACCAAGCTTAAATTCACTTGATTTAACACATGCATAACTTTTCATATCTCTCTTAACCATAGGAGGTTTAAGCACACCTACCACTGTCAAGTTACAATTCTTGGTAACAGCAGTGCGTTAACATGGCATACTAAATACTTCATAGAAATTTTACAAGGCCCATGTACTAGTAGAATCAGGTCTAAAAATCTCAAACCTCGGAGGTCATTAGACTTTCTCTTGCGCATTGCATCACAGCATATTAACGGCTGCACATGGTACAAGTATTTGTTTTCTTTTTGAAGCTTTGTTAGTCTTCCAATGTTAATGATTAACAACCTTCCATGAACCACCCTTATAATGTGCTTCTCAAAAAGCGAAGCTCACATCATGTGTGCATTCGGATCGTCAATTGTTTCTCAACTTGATGACAATTCACCTCCAAAAAAATTGGAAATTTAGTAGCATTAACAAAAATATTTTACTTTTTCTAGCACAGGCTATTTTAAAAGTTCATTTTCAAAATTCAATCGAGCTGTCAGCTATGTTAATTTTGTTATTAACATGATACTCATCATCATCATCATTATCGTCATCCCCATCATCATCATCATTATCGTCATCCCCATCATCATCATCATCATCATCATTCTTTGTTCTTTCATTGATAACATTTATGCAACTAATAATCTTCAACCTTTCACTTGTGATAAAATAACATTAGTACAATTAAGCATAATATGATTATTAGTGTTGACCATCATGCCTCTTGAAGACACCACCACAACATCATGACACCACAATGACATCATGACGCCACCATGACCTCATGATGCCACCACGACATCATGACACCATCATGACATCATGATGCCACCATGAGATTATGATGCCACCATGACATCACAACACCACCATGATATGCCACCATTGTAACATTACTTTGACATCATGAAATATAAAAATAGATTGATGAGATTATGACATTCATTTTATAATTTAATTTAAAAGATTATGATGATGATGATGATGATAATGATGATGATGATGATGATGATGATGATGATGATGATGATGATGATGATGATGATGATGATGATGATGATGATGATGATGATGATGATGACGATGAGGATGAGGATGATGACGATTACGATGATGATGATGATGATGATGATGATGATGATGATGATGATGATGATGACGATGATGATGTGGATGATCACGATGATGATGAGGATGATCACGACGATGATGACGTTGGTTGGAGTAATAAAATATAATGTCAGTACTGTGTAAGTGGCGTCAAATGCTCAAAGTCCTGTTGTTGTTGTTGTTGTTGTTGTTGTTGTTGTTGTTGTTGTTGTTGTTGTTGTTGTTGTTGTTGTTGTTGTTGTTGTTGTTGTTGTTGTTGTTGTTGTTGTTGTTGTTGTTGTTGTTGTTGTTGTTGTTGTTGTTGTTGTTGTTGTTGTTGTTGTTGTTGTTGTTGTCGTTGTATATGATGCTGAGGATAATGATGATACTGAGAACGATGATGATGATGACGATGATGATGGTGATGATGATGATGATGATGATGATGATAATGAGGATAAGGATGACTATAATAATAATAATGAGGATAATGATGACTATAATAATGATAATGAGAATGAGGATGATTATAATGATGATACTGAAGATGATGAGGATGATATAGAGGATGAGGGTGATGGTAGGGATGATAATGAGGAGGATGATGATAAGGAGGATGAGGATGATAGCGCAGATGAGGAGAACATTTTTGCTGTCGCCAAAAAATGTTGTATGATGAAAGCCGTTTGTAGGCTCGAGCGTTGTTGATGTTGAATGAGAATTTGAAGTTAACAGTCACGTGGTTGTTGGTGTCTGCAGGTGCTCGAGAGACATTGTTGAGGTTGTCCAAGTATGAGCTATTAGACTTGATACCGTTATTGTGGTTGGTGTTATTATTGATGCCGCTGTGGTTGTAGTCAGCACTGTTGGTGCTGGAGAGAGTGACGATGGTGTGATGGTAGGGTTTGTTTATGAAAATGATTGAAGATGAATGCCTGTAAAGATGCGAAGTAACACATCTGTTTCGAATCGTGCATCCTCCACGCATCCTCTCGTTATTGCATCATTCTCTTTAATTTTGCATCTTTAATATTCGTTATTTTTTTATGCTTTCAGTTTTTTTTCTTCAAAATTTTTATTCCATTTTCTGCCTAGGAAGTCGAAAAGTTCATTTGAGGTGGATACTCTCACTGATTACTGCAAGGAAGCACTGAGCGTTTCATTCGTGCACAACAACCTCGTCAAGTTTTTGCAACTCTGCACTCGCTGCCACCCCTCCACAACGATCTCTTGCTTATTGCCCATGCACCCTATTCATTCATTTATCCTTCTTTTCACACTAACTTGTACAATCAATTTTCCTTTCAGTCATCCTATTTTTTCCACGCCTTCTTTATCTATATTTCTATTTTTCCACCCATTCATCCACTCCTCCATCCACTTCTTCATCTATTCATCCATCCACTCCTTTATCTACTCATACATCTACTTATCCATCCATCCATCCATTCATCCATCCACTCATCCATCCACTCATCCATCCACTCATCCACCCACCCATCCATTCACTCATTCATTCACCCATCCATCCACTCATTCATCAACTCATCCATCCACTCATCCATCCACTCATTCATTCACCCATCTCTCCACCCATTCATCAACTCGTCCATCCACTCATCCATCCACCCATTCACCAACTCATTCATCAACCCATCAATCTACTCATCCATCCACCCATCCATCCACTCATCTATCTACCTATCCACTTATTCATTCACCCATCCATCCACCCATTCATCCACTCATTCATCAACCCATCCATCTACTCATCCATCCACCCATTCATCCACTCATCCATTCACTCATCCACTCATCCATTCACTCATCCACTTATTCATTCACCCATCCATCCACTCATCTATCCATGTTTCCATCTTTCTATCACGCATCTTCAGCTTGCTGCAGCAGCGAATTCGATGCAAAGATCAAGGGCGAGGAGCTTCAAAGCACTCCAGAGACCGTCTTGCACCAGTGTCTTTCATGTCTTTCATCTTCCTCACTCACAAACCTCAAAGGCTCCTGCCCTTGTGATTTCAATTTGTATTTCAAGATTAATCTGAATCTTCTCTACATTTTCATTTTACCACCTCTTCACCTCTTCATCCCTTGTAAGTCTTCAAACGCGCTTCACGATGTGGTCTATCCAGGATGTCTGAATCAACGTGGCTCGTCTGTTATTCCTTTTTCAGGCGCCAGAGGCTCAAGAATTATTTCTGAGGCACACAAAAGGGCTTCACAGAAAAACAATGAAGCTCTAAGCATGCAGTTGTGAAGTACTAAAAAATTGAATAAAAAGTAACATAAAAAAAAGATGAAAAAAAACATGGGAGAGAATGGAAATTAATGAAGGAGGAGAGAGAAGGAGATGGAAGTGATAGGGAGAAGTGATGAAGAGTGTGAAGAGTTGGTGCATAGTATAGAGATAGGCCTTTTCAAGCTTTCAAAACAACGCCATCAGCATAAGCATCTTCGTTACTTGAACATCATCCATCATCCGTAGAGGTTATACCTGGACAATAAGAACAGGAAAAAGAGAATAAAAATGATGATGATGGTGATGATGATGATGATGATGATGATGATGATGATGATGGTGATGATGATGATGAGGATAGTGATGATGGTATTTTTCTCCAAGTAGATTACTAAAAATAAAAAAAGGAAAAAGAAAGAATAAAAATATAGATGAAAGGAAAAATTTGTAGGAAAAAGAAGATGATGGTGATATAAATGAAGACGGAGAGAGTTAACGTTTCAACCGAACATTCTAAAGAAATTAAAGTGAAAAGTGAACAAAGTTTAAAGATGATATTTTCATAAATTTTGCATGAGTGCATTTAGACATTGCAATAATGGGCTGTTCAGTTATGAGATTGCAAACTTTGTTCGCTGGTGATGAGGCTGGGAACGGCAGAAGAGAAAGTAAAAAAGAAACAAGAACCAGAATGAGATGAAGAAGAAGAAGAAGAAGAAGAAGAAGAAGAAGAAGAAGAAGAAGAAGAAGAAGAAGAAGAAGAAGAAGAAGAAGAAGAAGAAGAAGAAGAAGAAGAAGAAGAAGAAGAAGAAGAAGAAGAAGAAGAAGAAGAAGAAGAAGAAGAAGAAGAAGAGTAGGAAAAGAAATAAAAAAATCAAACAAAGCGGTTTTCTCAAAGAAAAACTTTTTGTTGAAAAGATTAAATGATCTAATTAATGAGTAGCTTTGGTAGTGAATGCTCGTGAATGGCCCAACAATGGAAGAAAGTTTGCGAGGCATGCAGACGATAAAGCAAAGGGCCTGTTCAAGAATGTACAAGTGTTAGTAATGATTTCACGCTGATCAATCAAGCGTGGAAGCGTAGAGGGAGTTTGTTCGTGTGTGTGTGTGTGCTGGGAGTGACTGAAGAGGTTTTGTTGCTCCAATGATCGAGTTAACTCGTGAGAAAGCAAGTGGAGGCGTGGGAGGCTGGTTGGTTGAGGCATCTAGCTGTTTCCACTTCTTTTTTTGGCACTTTATAATTAAATGATGATTGTATTCATACATATCATCAGTCCTTCAATACCATGGGGATTATTGTTCGAACAGTGATGGGGAGTTGAAGGCCAAGTAGGGTAGGTATACCCATCATACCACACCTTGAAAGGCCACTCTGCATACTGACTTTTTTGGCTTTTGTGGCTCGTTTGTTGTTCTTTCTAACTTAACTTCCACTCATGTTCGACCATTTTCCAAATAATGCATCATCTATTACAGCCTTTTTTATGTTATTTATTTTGGTCTTCTTAACTTGGTTTCAGCGTTGAATCATCAAGCATCGTGCTTCGACTCGTTTCGATTATTTTGGATATTTTAAAGTGATTTTTAATAGAAAAGCTTGAAAGCTACGCATGTATACTAGTTGCAAAATTTCCTGTTTTCAATGTAGCTTCAGCTATCATCTTTTAAGCACAACAAACAACTTTTCAGTTTATATTTCTTTGAACAGTGAATTCACAGCTCCATTCTTCAGCTTCTCCATGCACCTCCACTACGCCTCCACCAGCTCTGTCTTTTTACTCCAATGGCCTTCAGCTCAATTCATTTTCTTCTTTCACTTCTAGTTATCATCCACAGCCACTCTTTCATCAACTTCATGAGCATCATGCAAACAACAACAAGGCACCTATTTTTTTTTTGTTTCCACCATTACTTACTGATCTACCATTACTTCCACCATCATCTCTCACACACTATCACCACACACACGATCACCACTCACACACTATCACCAGTCACACACTACCACCACTCACACACTATCACCACACACACACCATCATCACTCTCACTCCAATCTCCCACTCCATAATCACACCATCAGTCCACACACCACACCTTTTCATTCAGTTCAACTTCGTGGGTCGCATTCTGGGCCCTCGAGGTATGACTGCCAAGCAGTTGGAACTCGACACGGGCTGCAAGATTCTTGTGAGAGGCAAGGGCTCAATGAGAGAGAAGGCCAAGGTCAGTGAGGGTGGTTGTAAGAGTGGGTGGTTAGATGGAAATGGTGCACAAGGAGATGTGGGCTGGTAGGTGAGTGGGTGGTGGGTATATGGGGGCCGAGTGACTGGGTGGCTGAGAGAAGATTTGGTGTGGGTTTGTGGGGTTGGTAAGGAAGCCTTTAAGCTTTCTGTACCAAGCCTGCGTTCAATATCCGATGTGAGGAATCTTCCACCACTGCCATTGCACCAGTAGCATAGTCTTCGCAGCACAACCCATGCACAAACCACAGGAGGAGTTGTACAGAGACAAGCCCAACTGGGAGCACTTGAAGGAGGACCTACACGTATTGATCACTGTCGATGACTCAGAAAACCGGGCTCGACTAAAGCTTGAGAGAGCTGTCGAAGAAGTAAAAAAGTTGCTTGTGCCTCCGGTTGGTTGGGTGGTTGGATGTTTGGATGTTTGGATGGTTGGATGGTTGGTTTGTTGGATGGTTGGATGTATGGATGCTTGGGTGGTTGGGTGGTTGGCTGGCTGGGTGGTTAGATGTTTGGTGTGGTGGCTAAATGGTTGCGTAATTATGAAAGCGAGAATCCAAGTAAGAAGTTGAGTTGTGGTTGCTCAGTTGTGTCCGTCCAAATGAATTTTTTAAACGATCGCTTGTAAAGCGCTTTATGAATGAAATTTCATCTCAGATCAGATTGGCTGGATGGTTGCTTGGATACTGGTTGGATGGTTGAATTATTTTGAAGTCTTTATGGCCTTAGGGTATTTTGATCGTGAATTTCATCGTATCATATCGATTAGTGATCATTCCTCGCTCGGATATGAATTATTAGTTTATTGAAGCGCTTTTCACCATCAGTTTGTTTGAAGAAGTATTTCTTAGCACCTGCGCATGCGTCAAGCTGCTGGACGTCATAAATTCAAACCCCTCTCAACCTCGTATCATTTTGGTTCTCTTCACAATACTAACATAGCACGCCACAACACTCGACACCCCAACACCCCTCCAAGCAACCTGCCCACATAGATAACGTCTTGCACCAGTCATCACTCCCTCGTTAATTGGGGCTATAATAGCTTTACATCAGATGCTTTGGCTCTATAATTTTATTGACTATAATAAAATAGCATTTTTTTTGGCTCCGCTGTTTTCTATATTTTTAGTACGAAATGTACAGAATGCATTTTTGAAATTAAAAATTGTTTTTTTAAAGCTGAGTTTGTGTTTTTCGACTGAAAGGTAAGTTTTTGGAAGAAGGTAAATAGCGCACACATGCAAGCTATTTGTTACACTCCGCACCAAAACATCAACTACGTTGTGGCCTTTTAAAAATCTTTTTAACCAAAACTCACAATGAATCTCT
>OX387247.1:4163582-4231082 GCA_947562095.1 Branchellion lobata | reverse complement strand
AAAAGAAGTACAGTATTTTTATTATTATTATGAAGGGAAAGATTTATTGAATAGGTAAGTGTTCAGAGATCGACAAAATGATTTTGTTGAAGTTGAAGGTTTTAAGCTGTTAGGCAGGTCGTTCCACAACTTAGGTCCGCTGACGCTGAACCTTCTTAATCCTGGTGATTTAAACTTGTGCTTGTTGGGAACAACGTCCTTTGACTTAGCCGATCTCAATCTTTGTTTTTCCGGCAGACTAGCAACTGGAACTAGGTCACGTGTCAGATACACAGGACCTTCGTTGGACAAACACTTGCAGAGCAATAAAAATTGTTTACAAAAACTACAAAACTTCTATTGGAAAGATAGAAATGAATCCATTTCAGTGCTATGGAAAAAACTGAATTCAGATTGGGTGAGAAAAGGCAGATTGTGAGCTTCAAAGAAGGGAAGAATCTAAAGATAAACAACATTTTTTAAAAAAATTCAAATAAAAAGTAAATTAAATATAGGTCTATAGTTTTTTGGTACGATGGATCAAGAATTTAAAAAAAATATTATTCAAGTTCATTCAAGTTTGAACATTTTTTAAAAAGTTTATAGTTTCATTTTGTGAAAATTCAATTTCACGTTTATGAAAAATTAGCTTTTGTTTGAATTTTATTGATAAATGATTCAGTTTCAGATCTATTTTTTAATTAATTTAAAAGTAAAGACCGATTTAAAGCATGTGTAGTCGTTTGTAGTATTGGGTCCTCTTTCCCTTGATTTTCATGCGACGGGATCTGTGTAACCACTATTCTTGATCAATTTTGCTACAGCTGTTTTTGAAAACGATAAAGTTTCAATACAAAAATTTTTGCAATTATAATTGAATATTTGTATTTTACATTTCTTATCTTATTTGATATGCCACATTCACTCATTCTAATATAATTTGATCACCCAACACAACCGTATTTTAACAAAATAGCCGTTTACTCAGTGCTGAAATTATAATTTGGAGTTTCAAAAATGTTGAGGGTACATGAAAAGTACATAAGTGCTTCATGTAATGCCTACCCATTGTGTTGTGATTTAAAAAATAATTTTCTTTGCTTTGGATCTTCAAATGCTGTTGCTGTTTGTAATTTCAAGGTTAGCATTTTTTCTAAATGTATGTACAATTTTGAGTTCAGGCTACATGAATTAATATTAAATAAAATAGCTATTATATTTTAAATATAAGTAGAACATTTCAAGTAGCGTTCACAAACTCAAATCGATGGCAAAATGGGCTTGGCAGGATGTGCCAAGCATTAGTCACATGGTGGTGGGTCACAAGAAGCAGGTGAACTGTGTCAAGTGGCTTCCATGCACCTCAGGTAGGCGATTGGTATGCTTGATGTTTTATGGGAGATTGAAGTCAATAAATTTCTGGTTTTTACAAGAATTGTAAAGTTTTATCCATTGAAAAAAAAAGTACAATAGTTCGTGGCTTAAATGAACATCTATTGCAGACGAACCTGAATATATGGTTTCATGTTCTGCTGACAAGACCTTTGTGGTGTGGAAGATGCAAGCACTCAGGCTGGTTTGTGTGACTTTGAAACCTTAGGCTCTTCTAAACTCTTGGCCTCGAAACTCTATGGGGTTGATGCCACTATAATAATATTCGTTTTTGTATTGTATTGTATTGTATTCTAAAATCAGTAAAAAACTGTTTTTCTTCTAGCATATGTAAATACGTAGTTGGAGATCGATCAGATAGCCTCATTGGATGCCATGCTGTTTAAGCAATTTTTTACTAAGCAAATTTGCTTAATAGTGCTGATCTTTCAGTAGAATGGGGCTTTAACATTAGTGGTAGTGGGAAGGCCAACCTTCATAAATTTCTATGGCAAAGTTAGTGACTTTTTTTGAAGAACGGAAGCAGAAAGTTAGAGAAGGAAGAAGTAAAGAACTGGTGGATGTTATAAATGAAGAACTGTCACTTGCTGTCTAAAAGAAAAAGGCTTATAGACATGAAGGATGATAAGCTTGGATGATGATGAAAACAAATCCATAGGACATTTCGTATGAAAGAAAAGTTGGCAAAGTCTATACTCAATATATTAACTTATTGAGTCAAAGTCTCCAAGGATGAGAACAATGTCTCTGTGTTAAAACCCTATGAAAAATTTGAAGAAATGTACAGTTTGTTATAGTGCACAGTTCATAAACTAGGTTGCCTCAGAGGCGCTTAAATCAAAACAACTGAACAATCAATGGGGAATCAGAAGGGAAATAGATTAAAATATTTTTTTGGACTTGGGAGTTTTTAATTATAATCTATTAGGGCCCGTCTCAATACATAAAATCTCTAAAAGATCAGCGGTGGTGGAGAGAGATTTGAATGATTTGGTGTTGGACGAATGGTAATAATGTTTAAAAAAGCAATAGATAATAATAATAATGATGATAATAATAATAATAATAATAATAATAATAATAATAATAATAATAATAATAATAATAATAATAATAATAATAATACTAATAATAATAATAATCTAATTTGTAAAGTTCCAAAGGAGGCAACTGAGACTCCCTCATTCAGCCATTGTGACAATCAGTTCTTGAGGACTATAAGCTAGTTTGAATCAATAGGTCTCAAGCTTTGGTTCGAAAAGAAGAAATGGAAAGCAAATTCTTATCATCGTTGAAGGCAGGGAGTTGCAGACAACAAGAGGTGTATTTTTAAAAGCTTTTTTGGACATTTGGTTGAAATAATAAATAACAAAAAATTATTTTTTTAAATCATTGAGAAAATATGACGAAGTCAAGGAAGGTGTGGAGGAGAACGGACAGAGGTGCGTGGAAAAGATGGCATGATGTCATGAAACAATTGACCTTTTTTGCGCAAGTACAGAAAGAGCGCTCTTGAACAGTGTGGAGTCAGTGCTATATAAATGATTTGATTAGATTAGATTAGTGCCCTTTGAATTATTCAAAAGTCCTTTCCGCTGCTGAATACGCATCACATGCCACAGCTTATGACGCCTCATCATACTACTACTCTGCTACACCACCATACTCCACCTCGTCATGTCACCCCATGTTTATTTTATTTATTTATTTATTTGATCATTTATTTATTTATTTGATCATTTATTTATTTATTTGATCATTTATTTATTTATTTGATTATTTATTTATTTATTTGATTATTTATTTCTTTGATTATTTTTTTATTTGTTTATTCATTTATTTTTTCAGTTATTCATTTATTTATTTATCACCACCTGTCATGATACCCTTACCACAGTCACCCCAAAAATTTTACTGAAACGGGGCAGGGTTTCACTACGTGAATACTTAGTACTTCAAACCACATGTACCACAACTACCACCAAACCATCTCCAAAAGGCATTCCTTCACATTCCTGTGTACCACCTTCATTCATCACGACCACTGCCTAAAATCTCACTACAACCTCTTCCTACCACTTGACTGCAGTCACCTTGCACGTATGATTCCACTTCCGTCACCTACCCATGCAACAGCACAACTTTCAAGAATATAATAGTGAGAAAAGCTATGTACACGCACACACACAAATACGTGTGTACATGTGCCTATGCAGGCATATGAGGATGATAGCAATGGAGAAGGCGACGAAGTTGAAGGTCAAAGACGCTGCTGTCGTTGCAGTTCATAAGAACAACGCTGATGATGGAGATAACAACGATGATGGAGAGCGTTGCAGTAGTCTATATAATACTGATAATGTGTAATACAGCGAGCTGGAGTTGAGACCATCTGGTTTGAGATGAGTGAGCGAATGTGGAAGATAACTTCAAGTTTGTAGTTAAAGGAAGAAATGACAAATTTTATGTGCTGATTAAGTTATGGGTTAGAGTCTAAGGTGATGATAATAATAATAATAATAATAATAATAATAATAATAATAATAATAATAATAATAATAATAATAATAATAATAATAATAATAATAATAATAATAATAATAATAATAATAATAATAATAATAATAATAATAATAATAATAATAATAATAATAATAATAATAATAATAATAATAATAATAATAATAATGATGATGATGATGATGATGGAGTAGGTGGATGAGGAGGATGAGAAAGAAAGTGTCAATGTTCCCGATAACATTGAGGAAGACAAGGATGCTTATATTAAAGTCGCTGTCACTGATAGTGATTGTGATGAGGGCGCAGATGTTGATTATAATAATGAAAATCGGGATGATGACTATGACAACGACTTTGCCGATGATGACGACGATGACGTGATTTCTCACACGAGTGAACACCATCTACACCACTTCATCACAGCAACCACCATCACCTCACAGACCTTACTGGAGAGCGTTCAAGCTCACAGCGACTCCATCACCTACATCAGCCCTCTCCTCACCTCCACAAGTCTTTGCGAGTTTTGTATAAGAGTACCCGCAACCATTCTGTGCCCACACTAACTCAATGATTTTGCAAATTTGATAAAGACTATGTTTTAGCGCAACTTCTTGAACAGACCTCTTGCGTTCTTGAACAGGGTAAAATCAGCGCTATATAAATGATTGATTAGATTAGATTAGACCTCATGAGTTTTTAAATATTTATTTATTTTTGATGTTTATATATCCACATTGTTACACTCCAAAACATTATTATGACATCACCACCCATAACAAAGTTACTGCCACATCCTCCCTATGACGCCACAACCACAGATCGCTTGGTAGTAGTAACTACCTCAGTGGATGCCAGAACCAAGGTGTGGTGTCGAGATCTCTCTGATTCCTCTTCTGGTGTGTGTGCGCGTGTGTATGCGTGTGCATGAATGAAGATGGGTGTTTGTGTGCATGCGTGTGTGTGCATGTGTGCGTGTGTATGTGTGCGTGTGTATGTGTGCGTGTGTATGTGTGCGTGTTTATGTGTTCATGTGTGCGTGTGCACGTGTGCACGTGTTTACGTGCATGTGTAGATGTAGTTACGTATGAAACGTGCATGAGATGATTCATGGGCTTCATGGGGATTTCAAAATGGGCAGCCAATATGCACATTGCAAGATCATCAAGGTGCAGGTATGAAGTTAGCAGACGAGTTGGTGACCAAGGGAAGCTTGATGATCTCTTTGAGTTGTGTGGAGATGGAGAGAGGAGGTGATGGGGGGGAGGGGAGGGGAGGAGGGAGAGGGGGAGGGGAGGGGAGAGGGGGAGGGGGGAGAGGGGGAGAGGGGGAGGTAAAAGCAAGGATCGGGAATACATTTATTTTATCTCATCTTTTGTATTCATTGGTTTAATCATTTGATGAGATCTTTGCACTCTTTACTGCTGTTTATCTTTTCTCCGCTCTAATAATAATATTAATAATAATAATAATATTTTTTTTTTAAATATTATTATTAATGTTATTTATATTATTATTATTATTATTATTATTATTATTATTATTATTATTATTATTATTATATTATTATTATTGTTATTATTAATAGTATCATTATCATTGTTATCCATTGATGCTACACTTTTATTATTCAAGTTCAGCATTAAACATTTCAAGCCCGCCGTAACACCACCTCAGAGCTGTTGCTGGCCTGTGGCAGTGAGGACAACAAAGTCCACTTGTTCAAGTCGACCCGTGAGCCGAAGGTTTTCCGCCTATCCGATACTGTACAATTTCATTGAACCCCTCACAACAGTCAAACCTCGCATCAACACACCACTTGCACTTGTTCATAGAGGTTTCCTTTCAAACAAGAGCTCAATCAATAAGTTAAAACAATCTTATTGAAAGTAATGTAAATTTACAGAATCTTTTGGTGTTCCATTATCTTGTCTATGCGTAATTCTTGTTATTTTTCAAATTCTCCATACAATGTTACTGCTGATTAGGGGGTGATAAGAAAGGCTTGCAGTCTTAAACGTCGGTGACAAACTTGAAGCTTTCAGAGAGTGGAAAGAGAAGGCTATAGGAAGGAAGAGGTGGAGAGGTGGCTGATGGAAGAAGAGGCAGTTCAATGTTGAGGAAGCAGAGTGAAACAGAATCCAAATGATCTTTAGGGTTGAGTAACTGTGTAAAAATCTTTAAATGAACAGCTGAAAGCGGTAGTGAAGAGGGATTTTGAACGAGGTCTCTTATGAATGGATTTACTAAAGGTTTTATAGCGCACACTTTTCGAGATATTCCATCCAATGATTGATCTTGTGCATTCAGGGTAAAATTGCATTTAAAAAGATCGTTCTTGTCATAACCCACGTCGTCATCGCTTGCAGTTCACGTGGCTGCTTGCCCTGAAGGGACATTCGGACTGGGTGAGAGACCTCGCCTTTGACCATGGTGGGTGGTCACTTCTGAATGATGATGGTGATGAGGATGGTGATGATGATGATGATGGTGATGAGGATGGTGATGATGATGATGATGGTGATGATGATGATGATGATGATGATGATGATGATGATGATGATGATGGTGATGATAATGATGAGGATGGTGATGGTGATGATGATGATAAGGATGATGATGATGATGATGATGATGATGATGATGATGATGATGATGATGATGATGATGATGATGATGATGATGATGATGATGATGATAATGATGATGAGGATGAGGATGATCATGATGATGATGATGATAAAGAAAAAGAGAAAGAGGAGGAGGAGGAGGAAGTGGAGAAGGAGGAAGTGGAGGAGAAGGAGGAGGAGGAGGAGGAGGAGGAGGAGGAGGAGGAGGAGGAGGAGGAGGAGGAGGAGGAGGAGGAGGAGGAGGAGGAGGAGGAGGAAGACAAAAAATTTAAATATTAACAAAAAAATAATTTGCGCTTTTAATTTCCAGTCGTTGATACTCTGCTTCAGTTATACTTTCTTTCATATGTGGCTAAAATAGAATCAAATCACAAGTGTCTGTGTCGCACCTAGGTGGACCCGATGGCTGGTTGTTGGCCAGTGCCAGTCAAGATGGCTATGTGAGGCTGTGGTCTGTGCGCTCCAATGAAGGTGGTGGTGGTGGTGGTGGTGGTGGGGGGGTGGTGGTGGTGATGGGGGTGGTGGTGGTGGTGATGATGATGATGATGATGATGATGATGATGATGATGATGATAAAGATGACGACGACGACGACGATGATGATGCTGATGATGATGATGATGATGATGATGAGGATGATAGTGTTTGATACTTAATTGAGTGGAGATCAAGCATCCTCCATGGGCGATGAGACAAAATGTTGTCAGCCCTCACACTGGTGCACGGAGTACGATGATGCACTGGTGCATGCAATGGGAGATTGTGATGTTGCATGCAATGGGAGATTGTGATGTTGCATGCACGGCAGGAGAGTTGAGTGCGGAGTTGTTCTCAGTGTTGGCAGCCCATGATGGTTGGGTTCAGAGTGTGCAGTGGCTGTATAGACAAGGTAAGTTATTTTCATTCTTCTCATTATTGCTGAATAATTGAATAAAACTAGTTTTCAAGGACCATGTAAAGTAACTCAACACTAGTTTTGGTTCGTTTAATAAACAAATGAGAAATCACCACTGAAGCAATCTCGTTCATGCAACTAGCAAACCACTCAGGAAGCACCAAAGCGCTCCTCACCTCCTCGCTCGACCACAGCGTGGTGCTATGGACTCAAGACCAGGCCTCCCTCCTCTGGATTGAAGAGGTTTCAGTCATTGTGCATCTAAAGCAATTTTTTCATGACCGTTTTTTCACTTTGAAATTTTCTTATTTTTTAAATGTGTTTTTGGTTTTTAGCTTCATCAAGACGAAATGTCATCAATACATTCTGGGATGTATTCCTTCCAGTTTCAATATTTATCACATCAAAATTATAAATTACTTAGTCATACAGAACTTAATCCTTCACCTTAGCTCCACCTTTCACACACACCACGAACGCCTCTTCTTCCATGGCAGGAAAGGTTCAGTCAGGGAGTGGCGGTGATGAGGGGGGTGGCTCAGGAGCACCTCATCGTGGCCCAACTCTACACTGGCACCTTCCAGGTGTGGAGGAAACTCGAACAGGTGTTGTGGCTGCCTGGCGCTGTGGTGGCTTTTTAAATTTGGTGCCTGCGATTTAATATTTTTTGTTTTCGTTTTTGAAAACTCATTTTGGTATTTAAGTCAACAATTGTTGTTGTTGATTCGTTTATCTTTATACAATTGTTTATTTAGTAGAAAGGATTCATTAGTCATAACTTAGTAATTTTTCTTTATATTTTTTTATTCAATTTAAACCAACAAAACATCCTCTAACCAACTTTAAAAGCTGCCAACCACTCAGCAATTGAGATACTAAGCTGACCACACCCACCTTTTTGGCCACATTCTCAACCAATCACCAGGGCGACTGGGTGATGAGGGCGGGATGTGGAGGCCACTTGGGAGAGGTAACAGACGTTTGTTGGAGTCCTCAAGGCGAGTACTTGCTCTCCACTGGCGCTGACAAAACCACACGACTGCATGTCTGTGTCAAGGCCTTCGAGGGGGAAAGGGATTGTGAGAGGGAAGTTGGAAACAGTGGTGAGGGAGTTCGGAAAGATGGAAAAATTTCAGACATTGATGAAAAAGAATCAAGAAACGCCACCTGGTGTCAAATCTCACGTCCCCAAGTACATGGCCACAAGATTAACGCCATCACTCCCTTCGCAAGGTCTCTGCATGGACTTTTTAATGGATTTACTTCGTCGCTATCATTATCGCAGTAATGCTGAATCTTACAAGTCCTTGAACTCAACATCACTATCATCATACTCATCGCCAACACCAAAAAATAAATTAACCACTGTTATCTCCTCTCACCCCACGCCCGCCATTCCACTATCGGCTTCTTCACCACACCAGGTTTTCCTTCGCCTCAGGAGCAGACGAAAAGGTTCTGAGACTCTTCAAAGCCACGTCTCTTTTTATGCGCTCTTTCGCCTCCCTCACAGGAGCCCATGTCAGCGAGGTTCGATCTGTTTATGCCTTTCTGGAATTTATTTATTCATTTATTCAAGTTTCATTTGCAGGTTTTTGGCTATATTTAAAAAAAATCAGTTTATGAAACATTTTCCGACCGTGGTTCGTGTTTATCAAATCTGTTGCTTCCTCTAGTTATTGTTGGTCATCTTCTAAAAAAATTTTCTAGATTCCTGATACAGGCGTTCCAACGCTGCCCGCACTGGCCTTGTCCAACAAGGTGGTGTCTGCTTCAGAGGCGCTGCAGCACCACTGGAAGGATGGTGAGTCGAAATGGTGTCTTGCAAGGTGCCCAAGGCGCCACTTGATGGACTGAAGACGATTTTTGTACGCCTGGTTGCATGCAATCAATGTCATCACAGGTCCTCCGTCGGAAGAATGGCTCAGAAACGCCCTGTGGCTGGAGTGTGAAAAGTTGTACGGCCATAACTTCGAGATCTTTTCTCTGGCTGCATGTCCTTCCAAATGTCTTCTTGCCTCTTCCTCTAAGGTGCTTTTACCTTTGTATTCTTTTTCAACTTATTTCGATATTTCTCTATTTGCATTTTGCCAATCACTACTGACGAATGATTGACATTACTTGACTCCGCCCACAGGCCTCCAGTCCAGACGCAGCAGTCATCTTGATATGGAACACTGGCACCAACACTCTCTTGCAACAATTGTCCACTCACTCTTCCACAGTCACCCAACTCTCGTTCAGTCGTCATGGAAACCATTTGTTGTCTGTTTCCAAGGATCGCACGTGGTCATTGTTCGGTCTAAGAGGTGTGGAAGCTGAAGCTCGTGGTGTTACTCGAGAATGATCACGTTTTGTTTATGGCGCTTCTTTTGTGCAAAAAACGCGCCGATAAGATTTTCTGACGCAGCAAATTTGCTATAAAGCATAAGTTGTAATATCAAGTCTTTGTTAAAGATAACACAGTCTTATTTTAACAGTTTCATAGTGAGTTTAAGCATGAATCAAGTAAATATTAAAAATATGAATATTAAAACAAACCATACAAACAGAGAATCTCTTTGAGCTGTTGTGTGTGGGACGCGCCCACTCAAGGGTGATATGGGCGTGTGCGTGGAGCCATGATGACAAGTACTTTGTCACCGCCTCCAGGGACAAGAAGGTTGTTGGTCCCTTTGTGGATCTTCTTTCTTGTCCTTGCAATGTCCGTTAGCGAAGAGAAATTATGAATTAACCCATTTAGTCTCAATTTATAGGAAAATAATGGTTTTTTTGTTTCAGCTGTTCTTTAAATAATCTTTCTCCGAGCAAACGCCATGTTGTTTTAATATTTTCACGAAGCAAATTTCTTAAATTGGTTTTATGTTCTCTCCCAAGCTTCTGGTAGATGGCGCTATTACAATTGCTGCATGTTCAGGTGACGGTGGGAAGGGCGTCCGACTCTAAAAATCAGCTCCGAAACCCACTGAGGTCTTCGGAGGATGGAACAAGGTCATAAAAAGGGAAAAGTGAGCAGATGCTGGATGAAACAAATAAGAGGTTTTGGGGTCGAAAAGAGAAATCTGATAAACATAAAAGATCATGAATAACAAAAATAACTCAAAAACAAATGAATCGCTTCAAAACAATTGGTTGTGTTGGTAGAGTGAGTTTAACAAAGCGTATGCTGACTATAACAAAACAGTTTACGGAGTTATAAGAATAAAACTAAGTGAGAATATGTCTGAGGTTTGGTAAATGTATGAAAGTTTTCAGCTGAACAGGGTGAGGGAAGCTGCATTTAGATAAGGTGTCCAATGGATTTTAAGGAATTTTCAAAAATGATTTGATAAAAAATAAAATTAAAATTTGATGAAATCAAAAAGACGTTTTTACAGGAATATTTTTAGCCGTTCTGGGACACTAAATGACTAAGCCACTTTGGCACGACGACTGTTTTTTACTTAAGTTTCCGCTTTTATGACTCAAACTTGGTCATACTCCGTAATCGAACCCTGAGCCTCACTCTTTAACCATTAGGTTACAGGCGTAATATTTGTAACTATTGTTTAATTCTTAACATTAATCAATTTTATTTTATTTATTCGCTGAAAATCTTGTGAATTTTTATTTTCATGGTCATTCATCCAACAACCCAATTAACTTCACTCAATCAGTGTTGACTGATTTTTAGTAAGTTTTCAGTAATTACTTCATTTTTATCGTTAGTATTAAATCTCTATTATGTTCATCGTTACCATTTGCACTAGTATTTCTAAAAGTATCTCATTTTATCTAATCCATGCAGTATCTCACTCTCAACCACCCTTTCCACGCAGGTGCTAGTGTGGGCAGTGGAGGAGGTGGTAGCTAGTGGTGAGGGCACTCCGAAGCAAGCTACAGGCGCCTTCAGTGCAAGTGAAGCTGTAACCGCTGTTGACTTCGCTCCTAATTTTTTGAATGAAAGGTTTGAGGATTGATCTGCAGATTTCATAACTTTTCCGTTTTCTTTTTGTTTAAACACTTTTGGTTAACGCTATATAAATTTACAATTAGGTTGAATGTATTGCTTGAGGGTGTATCAAGAATTAATTGTATTTTTTATATTTTTTGCTGTTTCATGTATCAAAATTCTACTCATTTCTACGAAGCTCTTCACAACCGTGGTAATAAAATTTTAGAAAGGGCACATTCACACTCACTCGACATTTCTCAACGTCGTTGAAACCCTTTCAAAGTATCTCAAAGTGTAAAAGTATTTCAAAGTATATTATAATAATAATTATCATATTTCACAACCACTGTCACCAAGGTACATGTTGGTGTTGGGATTTGAGAGTGGGAGGATGGTGGTGCTGGATTGGGAGCCAGGAGCCTGTGAAGCCGCATGGACCACCATCGCCACGCTTGAGTGCGTCTGTTTATGTTATTTCATGTTGCGTCCCAGTCTTTACGCTCCACTTATCTGCTAGTACACTCTTATTATTCTCATTATGAGTAATGTTGGCTTTTATTATCATGTTGTCATTGTTTTGAAATATATAAATGTTGATGACGTGGAATTTGTGTTTTGAATTAACCTCAGACAGCAGCACAGAAGCACTAACCTACCCTCAATTCATCCGCTAACTTTGCAGTTCGGCGCACCACATGGCGGTCAAGCGGGTCTGCTTCAGACCTGGTGCCAGCACCGAGGTTGCTAGCTGCAGCGAAGATGGCTCAGTAAAGATTCACTCTATCCACCCCGCATGAGGTGTCATGTCTATTCCTTGATGGTGTTCGTTAATTTAAAAAGTCACTATTCATCATTTCTATTATTGTTATTACTATTATTATTTTTATTATTATTACTCTTATTATTATTATTATTATATGGTTTCATGAGCAGATTTTCATAGGTTTTAAAGGTTGAAGTTGGTTTTTGATTGAGTCTAGAGCAGTTATTTTCAAATAACAAAACTTTATTGTTTTAAAATATCTGAAAAGATGCTTGAAAACAATAAAGGCTTCAAATTTCCAATGTTACTAATGTACATTTTTACATTGTGTTTCGGAGTGATTATAAATACAATAAATGTTTTTTTTTTGTTGTATTTTGTTTACTTTGTTATGATATCAAATCTAATCTAGACAAGAACTTGTATTAGAGAATAAATATAAAAAAAAACGTGGTTAAATTGTAGTTGATAAGGTATACAGATATTAAATATTTTAATGGGGGTGAATGGATGGATGTACACTTTGTTATAGCGAAATTTGTTATATTAAAATGGTCAGCACGACAATTTACCTTCTGTACACATATAATTGATTATAATGTTGAATGTAATGACTATCTTTAAATAAAGACTAGCTTATGAAGGAGATTAAAAAAATAAAGAAAAAAGTTTCATTTTTGTGAAAATTCTTGTGATTTACTGATTTTAATAAATTATAATTTATCATTTCAGTGCAATTTTTCAATAAAGGTTTCAATAAAATATAGTTACACCAAAGTTAGGGACGTACTCGAAGACAACACATTGAACCACAGAAGGGTGAATCGCTGATTCATTCAATTGTGTCCGAAACAAAAGATGGGACCGAAACAGAGACAGAATACTCAATTTAAACAATATCTTCAATAAATTATTTCCAAAAAAACTAATCAGCGAAAGATCTTTCATAAAATATAATCACATGTTGAATTCTATGAACCTGGAAAACAGATTGATAATAAAAACATAAAAATTACAATTTTAAAAAGATAATAAATAGAAAGGTAGGTAAAGTAAGTCAGCATTGAAAGAACACAGGTTGGCAGCTTCAGAATCTACGCACTCTGACTCTCTGCTTGTAGTGGTAATACTGAAGGAAGTCCATGAGTGATGGAGGAATGGGAAGGCGAGTGATGTCATCGTAGTTGAGCATGCTGCACAAGGTGGCTCTGCAGAGGGACTGCAAAGAGAATGGAGTGGTCTTGGGCAAGGGTATGGTCAACAAAGGCTCAAAAAACATCAGGCAAGAAAGGTCTTTGTAGCGTTCAATCAGTCCACACACAGATTTGCATGAGTAGACGTTGGAGTCATGTGAGTCAAAACTGAATTTGTGTTCCCACTGTTCAATGCGGGCATGCAGTGATCGGTTGTACCTTCGAAAGCTCACAGAAAACAGAAAGTCCTCTTGAGCACTGTCCCTCAGTAAAAAAGTTCCTTCAGGCTTTGTCTCCAACAGTTTTTCAGCTTCATAACGATCCATCACACCCCAGTAGTAACTGCTGTTGAAGATTTCTTTTAGGTCAGGTACGAGGTAGTGCACATAGTCTACCTGTGTATGCACTGTGCCTACATCTGTCAATGGCTCTGTGGGTGCTGATACCACTATTACTTCTTTAGCTGCCTCTTGTTGTATACCACACATGCTCAAATGTGCAGTTGGTGCATATCTATTTGCAGGTTGAATAGTTGAAATGAAATTGTGTGCTGTGTTGTGGAAAGAATTAACAGAAGTTATATCTTTATCAGTTTGCATATCAATGTCTTGATTTACAGATGGATCATTGTTGCTTTCAGACCATCGCAGGGGTGTAAAATCCATGAAGGGATCTTTGGTAATGGAGCTTGTTCCAGGACTCAACGAACATGATGTGTTTGCATCTGAAGATGTTTGACTACTCAAACTTTTCCTGTAAGTTAATGACTTCCACAACCTCAACAACCTTCTGGGCTTTTTGGTTGATTTTTCCATTTTTTTATTACTCCTCTCTGCTTCCTTTAGCACTTGCTTGCCATTTAAAATTCACTTCAAAAAATTTCACTCATTTCTGCAAAGTTAAATGACAATATTGAACGTGTGAAAATATATTCTGAATTTCAAAATTTTGTTCTATTAGGATTAATGAAATTCACTTTGGATACTTATGAAATATGTTTTGTGGAAATATGCTAGTTAAAATAATAAAAGCAGCCGAAGATAGTAATATTAATTTTTTTATTGAAAAGACAATTTATCGAAAGTTTAAAATTATTTTATTTATTGATAAAACAGCCATATATCAAGGAACCAATTACCAACATGAACTTATTTTTGAAACAAAAACGAAGTTGATGATATAATTAACAATTGCTTTTATGAAATTCAAACATTTTTTCATAGATTTAATTTGTAAGTTTATTTCAAACAAAAACGACCTCAAAATAAATAAGTTTAGAAGAATCAAAAGTTAATCTAAAACAGTAATAAGTAGCTTACACGACTCCTATTTTCATCAATTGAGTTGTCAATATGTAAAAAAATACTTACATTCCAAAATTCAGAATACTATCACAAATTGTTGATATGAAAAAAATCTTTTTTAGAATACATTTTTTAAAATAGTTTTTAATATTTTTTACATTGTTTTCTTTAAATCAAATCTATAAAAACGCTGAAAATATTACAAAACATGGCATAAAATCAAACTAGAAAAAAAATTAAAATAACAAACACTGAATTTCATAAGAAGTCAGTGAAAATAAAAAAACATTGGAAACATAAATATAAGATTAGACTTCAAGTAACAATCAGCTATAAAAAAATAAAATCGAACAAAGATTTTATAAAATCAAATACAGTCAGACGGTTACTAAATGTGATGGAAATGTTACTTAGCATACCAAAAGTTAAAATAAAAAAATAAAATTCAAGTAAACAAAAATTTTAACATAATAAAAGTTAAGAACCTGCGAGAAAACTTTGATACCGGCCAACCCTAAAATGGTTTTGGATATAAATAGAGAAAATTTCAGAAGAGGGACAGCATCATAACTTTCAAAAAGAAAGTCGTCAAAAACTGCTAAAAAAAGTTGGGTCGAAGAAAAAAGAAGACAAAGAAAAAATACAGAAAAGCAAGCAACGGAAAAAAGGCATGGCAAAAAGTGTGGAAGGGTTTTTCTAAGCAAACTCGACTGTGAATATAAGTAAAAGAAGAAAATGAAAAAGAAAAAATGTTCCTAAACTTTTAAAAAATGCTTAAAAAACATTTTTCAATGTTTCATCGAAACAGATTCCAAACTGGAAGAAACAATGAGAAGTTCACCATGAAAATTATAATTGAATGACTATGAAATATGGCATGAAAGTTGTCTTGGAACCAAAACAACAAACTTTATATTAAAGTCAAAGCTTATATATACATCTAATCCGATCTAATCAAAGCATTTGTAAATCGCCTTTTGGCCCTGTTCAAAAGAGTTCCGATGGAAACGGTTTTACTAGCTGTGAGCTACTAGGTGACTAAGCCACTCTACGATGACACCCTTCCGTCCACGAGAGACAATTTTTTAGCTTGAAAAAACATTGAATAGGTAGAAAAAATGTATCGTCTGGTATTATGAGTGTGTTTTGTTGTGTTGTGCATTACCCATGACCCAATTCGCAAAAAGGTTTTTGCGGCAAAAATAGTCCACAATCGCAGTTAATTATACACTTTTTCCTATCCTTCAGTTCATGGAAGCAAGACTTCCACCTTTTCAGCTATAGTTTTTTGTAGTTTCTCTGTCAATATTTATTACCCTGGTAGCCACATTGTTCAAAGTACATTCCATTAAATACACACCACTTTTATCTGCTCATCTAACAATCAAAGATCTTTTTCATTTTTTTGAATTTTTTAAATTAATATTAACTAATAGTTTATTGTTAGCTATATAAAGTAGCAATGTACTCTTAGGTTACGGATAATATTCTGTTCTCGTATATTTCAGTTTTTTCTTTTTTAGTTCGACTGTTCGTCGTGTTTTTGTAACATTTCCAGCGTATGTCTGGACTTGATCTAATGAAGACTATAAAATATAATAGATTATTTAATACTAATACAGATTATATACGCTGTCTTACATCGATCACTAACTGAATCAGAAACATTATTATAACTTCTAACAAACCATCATTAGCTATTAGTGGAAGAAGCAGCAAAGCAAGGTGAATAACTGTGAACAAACTACGTGGAAAGGTTTCTTTTTCAAACGCTAACTTCAACATTGAGCTCCTTTGAACACAATGCAAAATGCGCACTACAAATTTCTTGATTAGATTAGATTAGGTTGATGCCGATACAATCAATAGTTATTTTGCTTATATATCTAATTCATCCAACTATGTTGAACCCACACATAAGCCATCAGCACCACACAATAATAATTATTTCACATCTTCCACTGTTTATTATTTCTAATAAAAGCTGCCCCAGAGGAACGGGTATGATGATCTTCAAGACTGGTTCTTCGAACTAATCTCTTTTGGAATCTGTGAGCTCTTGTTGACGATTCACAACTGCATCAGACATTTTTCGCTTCCTCAGTGGAAGAATAATTTCATTCAACTTGATCAAAAAGTAAATAATCCAACCCATTCATATCGCTCCATTTCCATTACTGCCATTTTCAAAAGTATCTCAGAAAAATACATAGTCAAATCAATATTTAACCCGAATTTAACAAAGTCTCATTCTGATCAATTTGCCTTCAAGCTAACCAGCTTCTCTTAATAGCTTTTTTCCTATAACCCTTTCTGAATTAACGAATATAATTATTTCTATGTCATTTTCCATATGCTCTCTTCACCTTATCCCAACTCATATCTTTGGAAAACATTTTTTCTTTTTCAATCCAATAAATCTTTCTCCAATTACAGCAATATTTTCCTCTTTTCTGCAAATGAGCTACTAATACACTAATAATCAAAAAATTCTCACTAGATCCTCCTCTACCAACAAACTAGGGACCTTTATCTAATCTTTTTTTATTTTTAAAAGTTAGGAAAATACGGTTTACTTTCAGCTTCTTTCTATTTTTGGAGCTCCCTCCAACTCAATCTGGATTCTTTTCTTTCCATAGTGCTGAGACCTTTCTTTTGAGAATCTTCAATGATTATATACTCTCTTTTGACAGAGGTAACATTCATTGCTAAGCTTTCATCTCTGCTTTTGACACTGTTGACTACTCTTCCTCTTTAGCAATTGTTTTGTTCTCTGTATCTTGTTTCAGCTTTGAGTTTAAAAAAAACGGCAACTCAAGTTAAGAACTGACGCCATGTTAGTGGGGTCCAGAGGTAAGTAAAATCGTTACTCCGGGAGCTTTCTTGCACCATGGCTAAAAGGCCTCTACAAACTAATGGATTAGCTTGGATCAGATCAGATTAGATAAGATTAGAAAAGCTTCGATAAAGTAAGGCTAAGTGTATTGTATCGTAAAGTGATACTGGTTCGTTAAGGAAGCTTGAACATGTATCTTGAGAATGTGAATGAGACAGGGTAACTCGCAGAATTGCGTTAACCGGCAAAACGTCTCCAGAAGGCTTTTCATGAATATTCCTTAGTAAAACGAAATCGATTCTGGTGATGAAATTATAAAGTGGAAATTACTTTTCTGGAAATGAGTTAACAAATGAGTTAACCGTAAGTTACGGAAAAACGTTTTTGAAAAAAAATCATAAATAAAATGTTTCAAATTTTATTTCAAATTCTCAATAACTTAGCGTTTCATAAATTCGTGTTTTTTATGGATGGTTCTGAACATTCACTTGAATCAATAATATTATAATAAACATTGCAATGTTTTCTTTTTTAGTTCCACTATTCGCCGTGTTTTTTTTTAACATTTCCAGCGTATGTCTGGACTTGATCTAATAAAGACTATATATAAATAGAAAAACGATATTTCAAGAAGTGCACTCATTTCAAACATCACTTCACTGACACCTTCTGCACACCGGTTCCGTGGTGGCCTTCAGTTTTGAGCGTAGTGGCTCAAGTGTCATTGTGAGCAATCAAGATGAGTAGGTACTGAGAGCTGCTAACTGTGGGACCAGAAATAAAACGATCGTTCATACTGTGTCCCTATTACTATGTCTTCAGCACTCCTCAAGCATGCATTAACCGCCTTTGTCTCATTGCATTCATGAGCCTGAGACATCAATGAAATATGGAAAATGTCGTCATATCGCCATATGACTATGTATTGCACACGTTGGTATGGCTTTGTAGATGGATAAATCTTCATAATCTTTTGTTATACGTGGAATACATAATAGTTAGCGTTCGAGCGCTCAATAAAAGAAATATTGAGATATTGCCTGGTGTTAAGGACCTTTGCTTGTATGCCTGAGTGCCGGCGTGATGGCGTCTGATAAATCAGCCCACGAGGTCACCTGGAAGTAATGGGCTGCTCAGTGTGGCAGACGAGGTGGTGAGGGAGATTGGTGAGGGAAGTTGCCGTGGAAGGTGGTTGAAGCGTTTGGGGATGAAGTGTCACTGTATGAAGGTATATCTTTAGCGAGTAATTAGTGAAAAGTGTTGCTTCGTCATTTGGAACAGCTGTAACATTTGCAACAGAATCATACACTTTTTTTCTATTCTACAGATAAGATTTTTTATATTAAAATTTCTGGTTAAAATCAAAAAAATCAAAAGTCAATAAAAAACGGTTTATCCAAGCAAAACTTTACTGTTAAATAGCTTATTTTGAAGGTATGCAAGTCGTTGTCGCGATATGATACGTCCCAAATGCAACACCTCCACAAAGCATTCCTTTATTTTTAATATTCTCCAAACGTTTCAGTTGTTTCCATGCTTCAGATAGGTTCTTTATTTGATTTATTGGATGTGTTCAGCCACGCTTTTTTGATTCCCACAAGAGGCAAAATAATAGTTTACAAAAAATACAACGGCGCCTTCAACTGCTTCAATGCCATGGCCTTTTCTATAGCAAGAAGAAATATACCCTGAAATAAATTTAATCAGTTATTTTGAAGAAAAAAAGATTAAATTGACTTTTATTTGATATAAATTAAATTGAATTATTAGAATTTTCTGAATGATTCAGAGAAGTTTGGAAATACATAAAAGTAAAAGAGGTGAAAAATGCGTCAGTGATATAAAATATGTGCAACAGATAACACAATAACAATTCATAACACAATAAAAATCTGGCCTTAAAATGAGAAGATTGTAAAGAAGCAGTCAACGCTATCGGCTTGAAATGATTCCGAGTGTGTGTGTGTGTGTGTGTGTGTGTGTGTGTGTGTGTGTGTGTGTGTGTGTGTGTGTGTGTGTGTGTGTGTGTTGTGTGTGTGTGTGTGTGTGTGTGTGTGTGTGTGTGTGTGTGTGTGTGTGTGTGTGTGTGTGTGTGTGTGTGTGTGTGTGTGTGTGTGTGTGTGTGTGTGTGTGTGTGTGTGTGTGTGTGTGTGTGTGTGTGTGTGTGTGTGTGTGTGTGTGTGTGTGTGTGTGTGTGTGTGTGTGTGTGTGTGTGTGTGTGTGTGTGTGTGTGTGTTTATGTACGTGTACATACATCTTGATATTATTTTTTTAGTTTTCATGTGTGATTATGTATGCTTATATGTGTATTTTTGAGACCACGTGTGTCAGGGAGTTTCATAACGTTCAGAGGCCTGTGGAGAAGCCTTCAAATATGTCAAAAAACTATACAAAACGGTTGATACTTTCTTCCGTTCATAAAGTACACCTGCTTGGTAATAGGCTGCCATAAATACTGCTGGAGCAACAAACGGTTGTTGAACGGTTGGAAAATTGTCTTCAAATTGAATTTGAGGCAAGACACAATAGTACAAAAGTGTCCCTTCGAAAAGACGTCCGTCATGCGACTCACGACACATAACAAGATTCATAAATTGTCTCAGACGAACAGCAGGAGTGTGAGCTGCTTGAGAATTCAATGCTCTGAAATTCGGCGGGAGACAAAGGAAACGTGGTTACTATAGAGAGGTTGCCTTGATTTAATGAGGCATCATGCGAGTGTGGCTTCAGAATACGCAAGTACCATCATGAATTGCGTACAGAAAGCATGCGCTTTGACAGCGTAATACGCTGAATAAAAACGAAGCACCATGAGTGGAAATGTGTTATTAAATGTGAGTGGTGCCTGCTTGTTGTACTCTCGAGATATCGCTATTGTCAGTTCACATGCGGGTGCAGGCCCTAATGAACAAGTGGTCACCCAGGAGCTGCTTCGTAGGTCCTCCAAGCAGCTGGATAAATGGATGGATAGATGGATGGATAGATGGATGTATGGATAGATGTATAGATGGATGGATAGATGAACGGATAAATGGATGGATAGATGGATGGATAGATTGATGGATAGATGGATGGATAGATGGATGGATAGATGGATGGATAGATGGATGGATAGATGGATGGATAGATGGATGGATAGATGGATGGATAGATGGATGGATAGATGGATGGATAGATGGATGGATAGATGGATGGATAGATTGTTGGATAGATGGATGGATAGATAGATGGATAGATGGATGGATAGATGGATGGATAGATGGGTGGATAGATGGATAGATGGATGGATAGATGGATGGATAAATGGATGGATAAATGGATGGATAAATGGATGGACAAATGGATAAATAGATGAATAGATAGATGGGTAGATAGATGGATGGATAGGTGGGTGGATAGATAGATGGATGGAAAGGTGGATGAAAAGGTGGGTGAATAGATGTATAGAGAGATGGATAGATAGATGGATGGATAGGTGGATGGATAAATGGGTGAATAGATGGATAGATAGATGGATGGATGGGTGGATGAATAGATGGGTGGGAAGATGGATAAATAAATAAAAGAATAACTGTAGACATGAATAGATAGAGGAATGCCTAGATGGAATGATGAGTGAATGGATGGATTGATGAATTTTCAAATAGATGGGTGGGTGGATGGATAAATGGATGGATGAATGGAGGAATAGATCGAAAAATAGATAGATTGGTGGTGGGTTGGGAAGATTTTCGAATGAATGGGTAGATAGATAGGTGAATGAATGAATGGATGAATAGATAAGTGGATGAGTGAATGGATGAATAGATAGGTGGATGGATGAATGGATGAATAAATAGGTGAATGGGTGACTGGATGGATAGATAGGTAGATAAATGAATGGATGAATAGATAGGTGGATGGGTGAATGGATGAATAGATAGGTGGATGGGTGAATGGATGAATAGATATGTGAATGGGTGAATGGATGAATAGATAGGTGGATGGGTGAATGGATGAATAGATAGATGGATGGGTGAATGGATGAATAGATAGGTGGATGGGTGAATGGATGAATAGATAGGTGGATGGGTGAATGGATGAATAGATAGGTGGATGGGTGAATGGATGAATAGATAGGTGGATGGGTGAATGGATGAATAGATAGGTGGATGGGTGAATGGATGAATAGATAGGTGGATGGGTGAATGGATGAATAGATGTGGAAAGACAGATGGAAAAATATATAAGTGAAGGAAACATTGAACGGGTGATGGATTGAGCAAATGAAGTGAGCTTTCAAAGGAAACCCATTCAATAGATGGATGGATAGATTAATGAAATGAGGATGACTCGATAGATGAATAAATGAGTTAATGCAAGAATAGAAACCCGATAGATGGATGGATTATCAGTTAATAAACCTATGAACGAACGAAATGATGACAAAGCGATAGATGGATGGATGAAAATAGGATGAAGCAATGGATACATAGATGGATAAGAAAAGATGATAAGGCGGTGGATGGATAAGCGAAGGGATGATAAAACGGTGAATGAACGCCTAGAAGTAAGAATAAGGAAAAAGTGAGTAGATGAGCGTGGCATGCCGGAAGCGAGTGTCGGAAGTAGGTGGCATCACCCAGACGGATGGTGATTGAGGAAATAATAATAACACCCTTTCCATTGAATTTCCATTTCTGCGTTCGATCAAAAGTTTCATTAAAACGCCTCATTCGCATCTGCTGGCCGGTCTTGAAGGACACCCATGCAAGGTCTCCAAACCTCGAAGCCCCACATTAGCTTAGCTTAGAGACGCGCTATTTTGGTTGGCATCACGTGGGATATGCTGCTGAAGAGACGTGTCCACCCGTGGAGGCTTCATGTTTGATGAAAAATTCTGATGATATTTTCTGCTTTCTTGAGATAACATTCAGCCTTGCCGCCTCGCTCCCGTCCCTTTGTCATCGCAATATGTGTAAGAACCTTTGCGCTCATTGAAGGGACTCGAGAAGGCAATATTGTAAAGGCCAGTGTACCATTGTTTGGGAAGCTTTAATCTGTAATCTTATGCTTTAATCATATCAAATAGAAAATTAGGAATGTGAATGAATGAATGAATGAAGGAATGAATAAATGAATGAATGAATGGGTGAATAAATGAATGAATGAATGAATGAATGAATGAATGAATGAATGGATGAATGAATGAATGAATGAATAAATGAACGTAAAAGTTGTTATAACGCACAGTTCGCAAACTAGCTTGTCTCTGAGACGCTTAAAAACCAAATAAATTTATATATACTATTTACAATAAAAATAATAAACTAATTTGTTTAAAAATTAAACTAAAAATAAAAAGCACCAAAAATATGAAAAAATCGCTTTCAAAAGAGCATGGCTGGAGCTTTATTATTACAACGGCGGACAGGTCATCGGATGGAGGTGTATACTGCGTCGCGTGTTCTTTTGCACGCACGCTTTCAAGTGATGCCACTTATGTAAATGCATTCTTTATTTCTGCCACACTCATAAATGCATACTTCTGAGTCCTGTGTTGATTTTAAAAGTAAATTCGTTGTATTTAGTTTTAAAAACGTAAAATAATTTGCTGGTTATTTCTGAAAATTTAAACGCTATAAAACAGCTTGAATGGGCTAAGGATTGAAGATTGAGGCGACAAGACTGTGCGTATTTAGCAGACACAAATCCCGCGCTAGATAACATATGTTGGATACATGTCCTATCATTGTATCATTATACTCGCTAGCACTGAGACAATCACGCTATTGCTGATTGGTTTATTGAATCATCTCAAAGACTTCCTATTGGTCAAGCATCTTCCTTCTTGGCCAATCATAACGAGTGTTTGCTTCTATAAATTGAAGGTTCGACTAGGAATATTTTGTAATTATATGTTTTGGTTAGTTCTAAGTAGACGTTCTTCGTTCGAAACCGCCAACATAACGCAACATAAGCAGTGTCGTTTAGCAACAACATAAATACCTCATCAAATGTCTACAAAAAGCGTGGTGAATTTTACAAAAAACTATTTGAAAACACAGAATTTTTTGACCTGCCGGTCGCACACGTGTGCTGATTGTGGCAAGTCTTTTGCCACGTCATCAGGACTCAAACAGCACCAGCACATCCACAAGACGGTCAAACCCTTCCAGTGCGAGGTGTGCATGAAGGCGTACACTCAGTTCTCTAACCTTTGTCGCCACAAGCGAATGCACCTGGACTGCCGCCAAGGTACCAAGTGCTCCAACTGCTCCAAGGTGTTCGCTTCCAAAGCCGCCTTCCTCAAGCACCACGAGCTTTGTGTTCTGACACCCACTACCGCCTGCAAGTCACACGAAAGTCTCCACTTCGACACCATGAGGTCTCACATGGACAGGCACAAACTTTATCTAGATTCTAGAGTATTTTCGCTTATCAGAGAACAGAATCTAATCAAGAACCACCAGTTATACAGACGTGAGAACTTCTCACCGGACCAGCTCCTCAAGCCATCGAACCAAAACAGCCAAAACTTCAACCATCGACACCCATACCGTTCTTCTTTGGACCATTCTCGAAAGTTGAATCATTCAATAGAAAAAATCCTCGAGAAGAGAACTGATGACACACTCAACAGCACTCCTTTCGCTTCCTTGTGCGACTTCAACTCAGTCTTCGTGAGGTCCATCTCAATGAGGAACATGCTTCACAAATGGCTCTCCAAGCAGGCCAGCCACCTGCCAGCTCCCATCCAGCTCCGCAATGAAAGTAACAGATCTCTCAACGAAGACCTCAAAGACCGCTCTGTGGTGGCTTCAATAGCTTCCTACCCTGAGAAAATGTACCAAGCTCGATCGATCTTTTTCAGCAGCGTGGCGAACAATCACTGCAGCATGAGTTCCAGAAAGTTCACAGCGTTGTGTGATGACTCTTTACAAGTGTGCGATGATCCTTCAGAGAAGAACTTTGATTCAGTGCATTGCATCAGCCGCTTCATCGACACCACCACCAAGTTCATCGAAGATCAGTCTATTGAACACAAACTTTCACCAATCCTCAACTCACAGCCTCCCATACGTTTCAAGTCCAGAAACCGCTACTGCTGTCGCTTCTGTGCCAAGTTGTTTCCTCGCTCAGCCAACCTCACTCGACACTTGCGCACTCACACGGGAGAGCAGCCTTACAAGTGTTCATTCTGTGAGCGCTCCTTCAGCATTTCTTCGAACCTGCAGAGACACGTCAGGAACATTCACCACAAGGAAAAACCTTTCATGTGTCTGCAATGTGGAAAGTGCTTCGGGCAACAAACCAATCTAGAACGACATAACAAAAAACACGCAAATTGACTTAAATTATATAAAATGCACAATTTATTTCGTTTTGTTACATTTTGAAACGTTCAAAAGGCGTAACTTTTCCTTTGTTGTTTGATACATTAAGGAAGTTGCACACCAATTGTTAGCTGATTCCATCTCAACTAATTAAATATTTACTTTTATTTTTTACCAATAACCCTAAATTTCTTTCATATCTCTTTCTTTTGTTCAAACTGCACGAATTATTGGAAAATGTGTCGAAATAAACTGTAGAAACGAATGAATTTCATGACTGACCGAGGCCTGTTGGCATTCTTGTCAACTCTCAAGTTTCACATACGAGCTGAGTAATATATTTCAACTTGATAAAAATACTGTTATGTACCAATAAAAGCTAAAAGTAATAATAATAATAATAATAATAATAATAATAATAATAATAATAATAATAATAATAATAATAATAATAATAATAATAATAATAATAATAATAATAATAATAATAATAATAATAATAATAATAATAATAATAATAATAATAATAATAATAATAATAATAATAATAATAATAATAATAATAATAATAATAATAATAATAATAATAATAATAATAATAATAATAATAATAATAATAATAATAATAATAATAATAATAATAATAATAATAATAATAATAATAATAATGAATACGATAACAGTACTATCATAATTATGCCTATTATTAACCAACAAAAAGATAATATAAAGTTTTTTTTAATAAACGAGAGTGACATATATATATCCTACGATGAGTTTCTTTCGTCTTCCGACAAATGCCGAGAAGATAGCATCTGGCTCACAAATATTTATAATTCCTACTTAATAACCAGAAAGCATTGTCTGAACTTTATATTATCATGAAAACAACGACACACGGATGATTTTTGTTGGAAAGAGACGAAATAATAAAATAAATTTTGAATTCAAAAAACTGCTAATTCTCAATTGCAATAAAATGAATGAATTATTTCCAGTGTTATTTTTATTCTTACGAACCATATATCTTTCAGTTCAATGCAAGAAGTGTAGCAATAAACAAAGGTCAACGTATCGTCAAGTCATCCCTCAATACTTGACTCTTTCCTGTGAGATGGCCATAGGTTAATGATTTGATACTTAGGGTGGAGGGAACCTTTTGAAGTGTGCAGTTGAATGTAATTCACTTTTGAAAAAATAAAGATTTTTTTCAGATGAAACTTGAATGATTTAAAAAATTGTTTAAAAAATTTTCAATTAGTTAGTTTATTTTTAAAATTCCAAGCGAAATAGTAATCATGTATAATACGAACTTAGAATGGTGGTATTTACTTTGCCTTTTTTGTGATTTTGAAGTATTTTCTAAGCGCCTTCACAGACGACACGAGGTACAAGTAAGTCCAATTTATATGTATGCTCATCCAAGCGTTTTGTACAAACGACAAACACACACAAGCTTGAAGATGACTCAATTAGAAGATTAAAAGTTCAGATATTTCATGCAAAGAGGCAGTGGCGTTGAAATAAGTACATAAAAATATTTTTTCAATTTCGCAGGAGTTAAAAATTTTGGTGAGTGAAGGTGAGATGAGGGTGGTGAGGTTTGAAGAAATTCTAGTAACAGAAACGCCATTGCGCTTAAGAAGAGCATGAAGAATTTAATACGTCAGAGGACCTGCATAAGTCAATTGATTAAGAAGCCCGCAAACACCGCCTCTTGACCTTTCAGCACGAACTTTCCTCATCTCTGACCTTGTGTCTTGTGCGCATTTCCTTCATTACTCGTGCGCTTCACTTTTGTTCTTTGATTCCTCGTTTCGCCGATTGAGGAGTAAGACGTTCCATGAGTTGTGAAGTTTATGATGTAGAATGCTTGAATAATCTGTTAAATTATTCACTAATTAATTTTTATTTGTCTTTACAAAACGAAAAATGTATTTTTTTAAATCTCAAACATCATTGTACATCCTATGTCTCCTCACTCAATCCTCTAGGCATGATACTTCACTCTGTTAATGCAATCATCCAATATCATTATTTCATTCTCTTCCTCTTTCCAAACCACACCTTTTTTTGAAATAATATCCATCCGCACCCAACACATCCTACGCCACAAAATCTCTCAAGCGTTCGCATGCGGCATCACCTCACGCCAGGATGTGACAGAGCGCAATTCACAACTGCAACACAGGCATCTATCTGTTCGCATTACATCAACACTCACGCCAGCACACTTCTCGTTCACTTCCTCCAGTTGCTTTTAATTTTTGTCTGTCCGTTTTTCACTTCATGTTGTTATTTTACATATGAAAAAAAAATTATTTTTTGTTGTTGAACTTTTACGTTTTGTAAAATCATGTAACATGTAAATACATCGTGTAGCAATACAACACAAAACAATAGAATACAATACAATACAATACAAGACAAAAAAATACAATACAATACAATACAATAAAATACAATAAAATACAATAAAATACAATAAAATACAATAAAAGACATTAAAATACAATACAATACAATATAGTACAATATAATAAAATAAAATACAAAAAAATACAATACAACACATAACAAAAAAATACAATACAATACAATACAAGACAATACAATACAATACAAATACGCAAATTATTTAGTAACATTAACACCGTAGAGTTTCGAGGTCACTCAAATTTTTTTATTACTATAGTGGAAAAAAAGTAAAAATAGAATAAAAAGAACAGGTAAAATGTGTAACATGTACTACCATTGAAAAACATGTACTCACATCGTGTAGAAAATCTAGAGGATCTAGAAACCGTCCGATCTTCTATGCTGTCTATGCGCCCTCACCATGAACCTTCTGCAATGGGACCAAACTGATTAAAAACTTTCTGCATGTTATAATAGTGGCAGAAAAAATAAACAAAAACAACAACAACGACAGTACGACAGTACAACAACCCCCAACAAAAGTAACATAAATAACACCATATAAACACCAACAATAACAACGCTGATAACAACAAAAACACTAACAAAAAAACAACAAAACAACAGTTTGACAAGCGTTGGGAACTTCATGTGGTATTCAGCAAAATAGCATCCTCACGCGACATTCAAACTCAAACAAACCATCGACCAAGCCACGCTGTGGAAAGCGCAAATCACTGATCCTACCTTCTCACCACCCCTTTTCCAATAGGTGGGGGCTCCTACCTCGCTCCGCATCTTCGGTCTCTTCTTCTAAGGTGAGCATTATCGAAGATAATCTCGGTCCTCCTTGCTGGGGATGCACCAAGACAATCAGACATCACTCATAACAGCTGCTCTATACGCAGCCAGTCATACCACAGCCCCTGCTTCGGCCTTATACGAGCAAAAATGTTCTTAAGGCTTCGTTTGCGTGCCTTGCTTAGAACTTACAGCTGTTCTAACGTCAAAGCGGACACAGGCGATGTTGTGTCTGCAGCACGAAAATGAGAATAAACCTCGATGTCATCAGGTGTCATATTTGCCGAGCTGCCTGCTGAAGAGGCTCCGTCGAGAAAGAAAAAGCAGCCTCAACTACCAAAACACTCAGTTTTAGAACAAATGGAACTCTTCAAGTGGGCGACAAAATCAAATACCTCATCTAGGAGCACGCTCGACTCCGTCGTAACCTAGTAGTAGTAGTAGCAGTGGTAGTATGGGAGCTGAAAGCTAATAGCCGTCCGGACCAAACTTGGTCTATAAGAGTCCCATCCGTCTTTTGTCGTTAACTTTCTAAATCTGTTGTGATAGATTATCATATTCATTGACATTTTGATGAGTTTTTTGTCAGCATCTGAGGCCTTTGAAAGCTGACTAGCAACTGCACGGCCTGGTTGCAGAAATGCAGAGATGACAGTAAAGGAGGAGGAATCAATGCGCATATTCTAGCTCGGCTGTCTTAATGATCTGCAAGCTTCTAGAAAAAATAAGTTTAAATCGTTTTCCATGATGACTTGAAAAACATCCCTAAGCAATCCGGATTCTTGAAGGCTCGAAACACAGTTGAACAATGCACAAAACATTTCTGACGGCTTCCAGTCTCGAGAGAGGCTACAAGGTCATTTCAGTTCGGCTTCGGGAAAGTTTACGATGAAGCCTGGAGAACAGGTCTGCTTCGAAAAATTACCTTCCGAGTATCCCGGCTCACTTCCTGGTATGGATGAGTTCTTGGTTGGCAAATCAACAAGCCCGTGTCAGAGTCAACTCCAAAGTTGGACGATCAAAAACCTTCAAAGAAAATCTCCTTCGAGATTCAGTATTGTTCCCTTGTTCCTTGTCCTTTATATCAAAGACGTCCTTATGAAGTTCAGACTCACTTCTTATGCTGATGACTCGGAGGCTAAATGCGGAGAAAGAAAACAGAGATTTTCAGGTTTATTAGTAAAATACTATAATTTAAAATCACTAAAACATGATTCTCAACAAGAACGCGTAAACACAAGTTGCGTTTTAAAGTTTGAGCGAACAGTTATGGTACTAAGGGCAGATTACACTTGCGTATCGCATACATACAGACATTACCACTGATTGATGAACTAAACATATCTTCACACTTATAGCGTAAAAACATACATGATTTGGTGTTCCACTGAGGTTTAAAAATAATTTAGTTATTTATTTTTTTAATTATATTTTTTAATAAAGTGAAAATTGGGACACCGCCAAACGTTTTAGAACTTTCACACGCTGTATAGATCTAATGAGAGACTGGAGAGGAGGTGAAGGGATGGTGAATTGAGGATGAGAATTGTTGGAGGCGATCGATTTGCAGCAATGAACTAAAAAGAAAAAACATAATAATAATAATAATAATAATAATAATAATAATAATAATAATAATAATAATAATAATAATAAAATTGAAACTATGATTTGAAAATTAGTTTTATTATTATGAAGCGTAGAAATAATTATAAATTAATGCAAAAAAGAAATGATTTTTAAGGATAACAAACAACGTTGTTCTCTGCATTCCCTGAAAACTTCTTTCTGCTTACAATGGAGATGAAATAGTTCAAACAATTCGCTGGAGGTGGATGAAACGAGGGTGGATGAAACGATGGTGGATGGGACAAGGGTGGATGAGACGAGGGTGGATGAGACGAGGGTGGATGAGACAAGGGTGGATGAGACGAGGGTGGATGAGACAAGGGTGGATGAGACGAGGGTGGATGAGACGAGGGTGGATGAGACGATGGTGGATGAGACAAGGGTGGATGAGACGAGGGTGGATGAGACGAGGGTGGATGAGACAAGGGTGGATGAGACGAGGGTGGATGAGACGAGGGTGGATGAGACAAGGGTGGATGAGACAAGGATGGATGAGACGAAGATGGATGAGACGAGGGTGGATGAGACAAGGGTGGATGAGACATTGACGAGGTTCAAAGGTGGAAATGTTGAACTAGAAAGTCATGTTTGAATTGTGACTTGGGCAGGATATAGAAGGCTAGAAAGCAATTTAATAGTAGAATGAAGGAAGGTCGGAAACAGTGAAAAAAAAAATTATTAGTGTCAATAGCACCAAAATAAGTAATGGAGTGGAGAGGAAGGAAGAGAGGAGAGGGGAGAGAAGAGGGGAAGCAGAGAGATTGCTAATGGGAGTTGAGGAATGGAGTAAGACATTCCTTGGTTGACTTGAACTTCTTCTCCAACTCGTACTGGTAGTCCTTCTGCTCCAACGTTATGAGACCCTTGTTCAATGTTAGCGCCTCGTCGCACCTGCGGATGTGTGTATGTGTGTGTTTGTGTGTGTGTGTGTGTGTGTGTGTGTGTGTGTGTGTGTGTGTGTGTGTGTGTGTGTGTGCGTGCGTGTGTGTGTGCGCACTCGTACTGTAAAAGGTTTTTCGACCATTAAAATTTAAAAACTAATATAAACTCACGAGGTTTCATGAACTGAAAATTGAAAAGATTAAAAGCGAACTTTTTGATAAAGTCTTTGAAACAGCCTCTGAGCTTGTTGTGGAACTTGTTGAGTGTTTGTTCTCCCGCCAGGAATGCCGATGCCATTTCAATGGGCCCCTGGCGAACAAGTTACAAACGTTATACAAAACATTCCATCGAAAAACAAGAGGTCCATACAAACACCATAAAATCCTTATACATTTATCTTACATATGACTACAATATATATATATATATATATATATAACCACCATGCAACAAAGCTATATACAAAAAGTATACATACAACCACCACACAGCCTCCCAGAATCCCTTCTTACATGAGCACTAAACAACAAAACTAAACAATATAATCCTCTCCTACTCCATCACAACCTGGTTCACTGTAGCACCTATGCAGCCTTGCAGAACCATCTGAAGCATCTTGACGTCCACAGGTTCGGTTCGGAGGGCTTTGGAAAGTTCTTTCTTTTTCTTCTGCAAGTCCTCTATGGCCACCTCGATCGGAGACAACACCGACTGCGGAGTGATGGCTGGTAGTTGCTGAGGAGGGTTAAGGACTGCTAACCGCAACTACTAATAATTATATACAAAAAACACCATAAGAACAACCACATTTCGTCACATACTTCGCGGCGTTTACAACCACATTCCTTAAGACACCTGCTGCAACCAGCTGAAGTCATAAAAAACCACATCCCGCACACATCGCTCTTCCACTCACCCAATCTCACCCACCCCCTTTATGTGCTTCCAACAGCAACACAGACTAGCCAAAATACCCCAATCAGCGCCAAAGGATGCACTTCAGAGTGCGACGAGCTCACATAAAATAAATCAAGATGCCACTCGATGACACCAAACAGGGCCAACGAACCCCTCTGCCCCTCGAACCAGTCCCTGAAGGAAGCAACAAGCGCGTTGTTCCTCATACACCACTCACAGACTCCTTGTGAATGACCAGCAGACGGGTCTTGATGTAGGGGAAGGCGTGAGAGGTGGTGAGGACTGTCTTGCGCTTGTACTGTTCCCTCAATTCACCGTGTGCCTTGCCATCCTTCGTGAACGGAGTGGCGTACATGAAACGCTCTGAAGGGTGATTGGCAAAGAGAATAGATGAGTGGTTTGGTGAGTAGATGGATAATTTGATTAATTGAAGAGGTCACTCTTCCTTAGTTAAACTATCCATTTTATGGCTTCTATTTCCATAGCAAACGCAGAGAATAAAAAGACAAAGTTATAAAGCAGTCCTCACTGATGTTGTAGTTTTGTTCGAAAAAGGTCTGCCTTTCTTTCATTTCGTACAGGTCAAAATACGGCTCAACATACGTGATTTGGATGTATGCCTGCGGCAGTGATGGCATGTCTTCAATCACTTTCAAAGACCACGCCGATGCAGCACACATTTTAAAATAAAAATTCGAATCTTTAAACGACGAAGTTCCAAACAAAAGATAGTCATACGTTGATTGATGGAAAGGGGAAAAGTAAATAATAAAGGGGTGGGTAGATGTCAACATAGAACCACTCAGCACCTTGTCAGGACTCAGTGTGCCCTTCTCGACGCTGTGCGAGCCCTTTATGATCTCCACGCCATTGGCGCCAAACTTGCTGGAGTAAAAGTGCTGCGAATAAAATTTTTTGGTCATTATCAGTTTTACTTTTATTCCCTTTCTTCCATCTCATCTTTCTTTTCTTACTTCTCTTCCTTCCTCTTCCCCTCATTCTCCTCATCTTTTTCCTTCTCCTTCTCCTACTCTTCCTTGTCCTCTTCCTTTTACCCCTCTTTTATCTTCTTCACTTTTTTCTTCTTCTCCTCAATCAATGGACAATTGTACATTTTATACAGATGATACATATTTTATATGGACTATACAGTTTAGAGCACATCACGCATATACTCGATACAATTACAAAATGCATAGACGCAACCTCGAGACGATGCGAGATCTCGGGCAGTTTGGTGATGGCGGGTTCCTTGTAGATAAACTCCTTCTCATTCAGGTCGGCAAACTTCTCGCCATAGAAGCCCACTCTGAAGTAGGTGCCAAAAATCCTCTTGCCGTCCTGTCGGGGTGGTGCTGCTTGTTGTCAAAAGTCCCTAGAGTCGGTAATAAAGCAGTTTAGTGCGGTGTAGTGCGGTTTAGTGAGTGTAGTGCGGTGTAGTGTGTGTAGTGCGGTGTAGTGCGTGTAGTGCGGTGTTATATAGCGAAATACAATGTTGCACAAGTTGGTGAAGTGCAGTGAAATCTAGTTCGATGTGGTGCAGCAGTCACAGCTGTGGGCTGCCGTGAATCGAGATGGTGATCGTTCATGGTTTATCCGAAAATGTCATCACAAGTTGGTCAAAAACTTGCAACAGTAACCAAAAATCTGCGTCCGTAGCATAATGGTTGGCAAGTCCGCTCTGAAAACGTGAGGCTTAGGGTTCAATTCCCGGCTAAGCTCGGATTTGAGTTTTAAAAAAGCGGTAACTCAAGTAAAGAACATACGCTGCCCTAGAGTGGCTTGGTCACCTAGTTGCGCTTCAATTGCTTGCCTTGGCGTTTTAAAAATTAAATTTATTATTATTATTATTATTATTATTATTATTATTATTATTATTATTATTATTATTATTATTATTATTATGAAAAATAATTCCCGGAAAGATTCGATCCTCCTCCGAAGAGTGCCTCTGCGACAAACACCACCTAACAACTACCGTCTCAAAACACCATAGCATTCAACAAAGCCTTCCTCCCAAACATCCAGTCACCTGTCTGATGACGCTGGAGAAAGCCTCATACAGGACGGAGTGCACAGAGGCCAGTTTACGGTAGTCTCTGTTGTTCTCGTACACCGGCAACAACACCTTGTACACACCTCCTATCACTTCGTACATCGAAGCCTGTGTGTGTTTATGTGTGTGTGTGTGTGTGTGTGTGTGTGTTTGTGTGTGTGTGTTTGTGTGTTCTGGGTGTAAGCCTGAAACAAAAATTTTAAATTTCACAGATAAACAACTATTGGTTGAAATTTAAACAGCAATCAAATCCTATTGTCAAACCAGTCACTAGCACACCAGTGAATAACCTTCACCACTAACACCACCACCCCCACTAACACCACCATCACCACTAACACCACTAACACCACTAACAACACCATCACCACCATCACCACTAACACCACTAACACCACTAACACCACACGACCACCACCACCACCACCACACCACCACCACACCACCACCACCACCATCACCACCACCAACACCACCACCACCACCACCATCACCACCACCACCACAACCAGCAGCAGCAGCAGCACAGACCTGCATGAAGAGGTTGCAAGCCTTCTCGAGCAGTGAGCACAGGCCTGCCTCGCTGAAGGACTTGCCGGCACAGATGCCTTCCTCCTCGGGAGACACCACATCCTCACTCACTGCACTCTCCTCCAAAATGTTCCTGGACACATGCTGTGGTGGTGGTGGTGGTGGTGGTGATGGTGGTGGTGGCGGTGGTGGTGGTGGTGGTGGTGGTGGTGGTGGTGGTGGTGGTGGTGGTGGTGGTGGTGGTGGTGGTGGTGGTGGCGGTAGTGGTGAATTTAAGTGTTACCGTCTTATTCACTGTAATCCTTTATAAATTATTATTATTAAAACGACTGACAAGTCAGTAAAGTTAGAATCGGTATAGTTTCATCATCATAACTCCGTACACATTATCGAAATGATGAAAAAGAGCTGTTTCAGCGTAATGGATGGATTTTTACTTCCCAACACCCGAGATTCCTTTCGAGCCTAACCATCTCCATCTTCCTGGAACTCCCACCATCCCTCTTCTCCTCCTACCCACAACAGCCACCACCCTCCTACCCAAAACAGCTACCACCCACCTGTAGAGCCACACAACCGATGGGCAGATAGGGTTTGTCTTCGAGCATGTTCAAGTACTCACTCACCAGGCCTGCAGCGTGCAAGAGACACTGAGCCGCTTCGCCGTGGTTCTTGCGCTGGGACATGGAGTGGGATGGTTGGAGTGATCATTACCAGTAGAGCCTAAGTTACGAGTCTAATCATACAATCGTAAAGTCGAATAAATTATTTTCTTCAAGTTAGAAGAACTCAGGTATTTTATCTGCTTCTAAGCCTCCAGACATCCCCCTCAAAGAACGCCCCAAGATACCTCGATGTGTTTAGAGGCCATGTTTTCGAGCCACGTGAGGCGTAAGTCAGGGGAGTTTTGGTAACCCTTGGCGATGCGGTACATGATGTCAAGAAGCATTTCAGGATCCGATTGGTACTCCTTCATCTTGAAGGTGTCCGAAAGGATCATATGCAGGTTCATCACTAGGTCTCTCACCTGGTTGCGTAGATTTGGGTGTGTGTGTGTGTGTGTGTGTGTGTGTGTGTGTGTGTGTGTGTGTGTGTGTGTGTATGTGTGCGTGCGTGTATGAAAGGTCTGTTGATGTTTTTTGCGGAAAAGAAGTTATGTGGTTGTGTTTGTTTCGTGAAAATCCCAATGTCTATAAATAACAAAATCAATCACTCGAGGAATTGTTAAAACAAAGAGGGTCTTAAAGCGGCAAAAACGCTAGCACCCCAACACAGCGCCTAACCACCTTACGCTGACTACACCACGACACAGCGCCTGACCACACGACGATACAGCACCTGGTCTGGGAAGGTAGTATCCTTAAGATCCACATCAACGTCGGAGAAGTGGAGGATGGACTTGAGGGAGTGCTTCAACTGCTCCCCGTTGCACGCCTCGCTTTGGCCCACCAGAGTGCTCAAGCTCATCGTCACCTGCATCTTCACCCTCGCAAAGTTCTGGTCGATTTGACATGGAATAGTGACTTTATATATAAAGGTGTCTGTGGGTGCGTGTGTGTGTGTGTGTCTGTGTGTGTGTGTGTGTGTGTGTGTGTGTGTGTGTGTGTGTGTGTGTGTGTGTGTGTGTGTGTGTGTGTGTGTGTGTGTGTGTGTGTGTGTGTGTGTGTGTGTGTGTGTGTGTGTGTGTGTGTGTGTGTGTGTATGTGTGTGTACGTATGTACGTATGTATGTATGTGTGTATCAAGTAAAAGAAAAGTGCGTATTCATCCAAGTAGTATAATGTGAATATGGGAAACGACCAGAGGAAAAAGGAAAGAAAGAAATATTTTTAGACCCATGTTACATACTCATCTTACCGAAAAAACACTCCTCAAGAGTTATTTGATGTGATTATAAGCTAGGATTCAAATCAAAATTTGTGAGGCTCATTAATTTGATTCTATAGTCAATTTTTCGCTTAGCTTTTTATTAATACTCCTGTTTTGGCAAATTTAACTATTCTCCTATTTTTTCTCAATTTTTCGTAACATTTTCTGTAACATGGCTGTGCCTCTAGCAGAATGGTTAAAGCGCTAACTGAAGTGAAAAACAGACGGCGTGCTGAGGCAGCTGTCACATAGAAGCCAAGCAACGAATGAAGCCCTTGTTCTGGGAAAGTCTTTGAACCATGACTAAAAGACGCTTTACAAATGCGTTGATTAGTTAGGTTACTTGGGATGAACAGTAAATTGACGGGTTTTTTATAAGTAAGATTTCATTCATTCATTATTTAAATTTAAACTAGGTTGACTAGGTAAACAGACACCCACTTACGTTCCCTATCTCGAAGTTCTGCCTCATGAGCATGTACAAAGAGGCGCTGGCGTGTGTTCTGATGGTGGCGAGAGAGGAAGAGCAGTGGCGGAGGAGTTGCAGGCACAAGTCGGCACACTGTTCCGTGTCTTCCTCGAACAGCAACTCTGGAAACTGAAGCATGATGTGCCGATGAGATGGCATGGTGGTGGTGTATTGGGTGGTGGAATGAAATGGTGATGGTGAGATGCAGTGGTAGATCTAGTGGCATTGAATTCATTGATTGAAAATGGTTGGCTGAGTTTATAAGGGCAAACCGCTGATAATATATTTGATGCAAGCTAGTAAAGCTGGAAGCTATTATATATATTGAAAAATATAAAAACTCTGAAATCACGATGGAAATTAAATAGAAAATCCCTTAAAATGATGAAAAATTAAATTCTCAAAACACCAGAGCAAGAAGCTGAGGCACAAGAGACAGACATGGAAACATAGTGAGGTTTTCACCTTGAGAACCAGGGAACGTTGGGTAGCAAAAAGGTTTTGGAGGACGAAGGAGCTCTGACTGAGGGAGAGGCAAAGAAGCAGGACCCTGAGGACCTGAGAAAGGCAATTCTGGAGATTGTCGAACGACTGGATCAACTGCGGGAGTGTTGTTGCAGTTGTGAATGGTGTTGCTGTTTCTGTTATTTTCGTTTTCTCAAACGCCTGAAAAAACGTCTAAGATGCTAGTTAGCTGGCTGTGGAAGGCGCACAAATTCGTCATAAGAAGTCCAGTTGAACGATCGACTGTAGATAGAACAGGCGATGAAGTGATGTCATGGAGATCACGAAAATGTAAAACCGAATGGATCTCAAGCTTTTGAAAAAAAGTTGAGAAAATGAGAGAAGGGCGACCGATTTATGAGCAACAACCGACCTCTTACAATCTAATGCCCAGGTATTACATCATTGTCTTTCATAGACGCAAGAAATCCGATAATGTTGTTTCGAAAGATCAACACAACCTCCCTCAAGCCCCTCAACCGCCTTCTAAAGCATCAAACAATCAAGCACTTTCCAACCAACACACACACCTGTATTATGAGCTCCAGAATGTCGATGGCGATTAGATTGATCTCGTGACTCAAAATCTTCTCCAGTTTGGCGTTCGATTCATCCTGGTATTTACTGTTTCCAAAAAATATAATCATCATCATCACCATCATCATCATCATCATCATCATCATCATCATCATCATCATCATTATCATCATCATCATCATCATCATCATCATCATCATCATCATCCTCATCATCATCATCATCATCATCATCATCATCATCATCATCCTCATCATCATCAACATCATCATCATCATCATCATCATCATCATCATCATCATCATCCTCATCATCAACATCATCATCATCATCATCATCATCATCATCATCATCATCATCATCATCATCATCATCATCATCATCATCATCATCATCGTCATCATCATCATCACCCACCTCTCTTGATTGTCCGTCATTTGCTTGTAATGCAATTTGTCCTTCTTCCAGCGCAGCTTCGATGAGTTTTCGTCTACTCCAGCTACAGCGCCACCTGTGGAGAAAAAAAATTTTTTTGAATGTTTTTTTCAAGTGTGATCGATTCCTCGTATTGGTGAAGATTGGAATTGACTGAATGACTGGTGAATAATCTCTAGGCTCGTTCTTGTTTCACCACAACAACAACCACAAAACTAACCACCACAACAACCACAACACTAACCACCACAACAACAACCACAAAACTAACCACCACAACAACAACCACAACACTAACCACCACAACAACAACCACAACACCAACCACCACAACAACAACCACAACACCAACCACCACAACACCAACCACCACAACAACAACCAAAACACCAACCACAACAACAACAACAACCAAAACACCAACCACCACAACAACAACCACAACACCAACCACCACAACAACACCACAACACCAACCACCACAACAACAACCACAACACCAACCACCACAACAACAACCAAAACACCAACCACCACAACAACAACCAAAACACCAACCACCACATCAACAACCAAAACGCCAACAACGAAAAAACCACAACGCAACAACCCCTAGGCCAACACCAACCACAACAACATTACAACCACCACAACCACAACCAAATACCTCTACTCCACGATCAAAATTATTCCATCTTTACCACCACCACAACTCCACCACCAGCACCACTTCAACAACTTCAACACCACCAAAACTCCACCAGCACCACCACAACTCCACTAAAGGCACCACCACAACAACTTCAACATCACCAGCACCACCAAAACTCCACCGGCACCACCACAACTCCACCAGCACCACCACAACTCCACCACTAGCACCACCACAACAACTTCAACACCACCAGCACCACAACAACTTCAACACCACCAGCACCACCACAACTCCACCACTAGCACCACCACAACTACTCCAACACCACCAGCACCACCCACTGGCGTCTTTCCTCCTGATCATCTTCATGCGAGCGCTGTTGCTGCCCAGTATAGCTTCCTCCATCTTGCTCTTGTACTCCTGCTTGCTCGGCACCACTGCTTGATGCCTGCTGTTCTTCTCTTCCTGCAGGCGGTGGCGGCAATGTGTGCTTTTGAGGCTAGTTGGTGGGGGTGGTTGAAAATGGTTGGGGCAGTGGTAGTGGAGGTGAAGGATGGTGAAGGCGAGGTTGATGATGAGCGGTGGAAGTTAATGATGGTGTGGTAGAGGTTAATGATGGTGTGGTGGAGATTAATGATGGTGTGGTGGAGGTTAATTGTGGTGTGGTGGAGGTTAATTGTGGTGTGGTGGAGGTTGATGATGGTGTGGTGGAGGTTGATGATGGTGTGGTGGAGGTTAATGATGGTGTAGTGGAGGTTAATGGTGGTGTGGTGGAGGTTAATGATGGTGTAGTGGAGGTTAATGATGGTGTGGTGGAGGTTAATGATGGTGTAGTGGAGGTTAATGGTGGTGTGGTGGAGGTTAATGATGGTGTGGTGGAGGTTGATGATGGTGTGGTGGAGGTTGATGATGGTGTGGTGGAGGTTAATGATGGTGTAGTGGAGGTTAATGATGGTGTGGTGGAGGTTGATGATGGTGTGGTGGAGGTTGATGATGGTGTGGTGGAGGTTGATGATGGTGTGGTGGAGGTTGATGATGGTGTGGTGGAGGTTGATGATGGTGTGGTGGAGGTTGATGATGGTGTGGTGGAGGTTGATGATGGTGTGGTGGAGGTTGATGGTGGTGTGGTGGAGGTTGATGATGGTGTGGTGGAGGTTGATGGTGGTGTGGTGGAGGTTGATGATGGTGTGGTGGAGGTTAATGGTGGTGTGGTGGAGGTTGATGATGGTATGGTGGAAGAGAAGACTGTAAATGGTGCTGTAATGGTGTGGTGGTAAAGTTATTTGATAGTGGAATAGCTAAAGATGATTCGGTGATAATGGAGGTTGAGAACTGGTATTGATGTTGAATGGCTTAGAGTGGAAGTAGACATTGAAGGTTGTTGAGTGCGATGATAGTGACGTGGTTGTTGGGATGTTTGTAACAGACCCGCATTTTCCCACACTTACCTTGTACTCGAAGTTGTTGACTGCGAAATTGACCACCTCGATCACCTTGTTGAGGTCTTGGCATGAGGTCCTACTCCACCACTGCCACAACGCCCTCCTGCACCCATTCATTTGGTCATCCATCTTTCCACAATTACATCAAACCATCCACCAATCTTCATACTCATCCACCAATCTCCATACTCATCCACCAAGTTACCTACCAATTCACTCATGCATACCCCATTCAGCACCGGTCCCCAAGCACCTGTCAGCATTCTTGAGCACCCACATGACACACGACAAGAGGTCCTTGGTGGCTTCTTGAGTCAGTCCCCTCTTCGCCTCCTGCCGCGCAAAGCAGACGTTCAAGCAAATATTTACTTGACAATTCTCAAGTAGATTAATTAATCAAACAATCAATTGAACAGTCAACCGCCTCCACGCAATCAATCACTAATCCACAACTTTTAAATGCAACTTAAAAAGCTATGAAAATCCACTCAAGCATCCACTCAAGCATCCACTCAAGCATCCACTCAAGCATCCACTCAGGCATCCACTCAGGCATCCACTCAGGCATCCACTCAAACATCCACTCAAACATCCACTCAAGCATCCACTCAAGCATCCACTCAAGCATCCACTCAGGCATCCACTCAAGCATCCACTCAAACATCCACTCAAGCATCCACTCAGGCATCCAATCAGGCATCCACTCAAACATCCACTCAAGCATCCACTCAAGCATCCACTCAAGCATCCACTCAAGCATCCACTCAGGCATCCACTCAAGCATCCACTCAAACATCCACTCAAGCATCCACTCAGGCATCCAATCAGGCATCCACTCAAACATCCACTCAAGCATCCACTCAAGCATCCACTCAAGCATCCACTCAAACATCCACTCAAGCATCCACTCAAGCATCCACTCAAGCATCCACTCAAGCCTCCATTCAAGCATCCACTCAAGCATCCACTCAAGCATCCACTCAAGCATCCACTCAAACATCCACTCAAGCATCCACTCAAGCATCCACTCAAGCATCCACTCAAACATCCACTCAAGCATCGACTCAAGCATCCACTCAAGCATCCACTCAAGCATCCACTCAAGCATCCACTCAAGCATCCACTCAAGCATCCACTCAGGCATCCACTCAAGCATCCACTCAAACATTAATTCAAGCATCCAAACCAGGCACCTCAGAATTTAGGTTGTAGTTAGTGGAACCAGCGATGACAGCTCCGATGGAAGAAGGCAGATCATGGAAGGTGGACTTGCGGGAAGGGTGGAAGAGGAAGGGGAGGATGTCGGTGGTGGTGGCGATGATGGGAAAGTACAAGTTGGCGATCCTTGAACGGCTTTCTTTGCTTTCGAAACGTGCATCAGAATCGTGGCTGGCGATGAGGTTGAAGAAGATGCCAATAGCCTTGTGCTGAAGCTGTGAATTGCTGTCAGGGTGGTTTGTAGTGGATAGTGAGGATATCCCAGAAAGGTATTTTAATAGTATCAAGATGACGGTGCATAAAAAGCCATAAGCCAACCAGCATGCACCAAACTACTCTTTCCAACCTCTTCCAAAACCACCACCACCACCACAAGCGAATGCACAAACTTGGTGTCGAGAGCACATTTGAGTTCCGAGAACATGACGCCCAGGAGGAAGTGTTGGCTCTTGTATCGGGAGGTCAGTTCGCTGCATGGAAGGTAGTCGTTGAAGTCGGAAACGTTGTCGAAAGAAAACTGTGACGTCATGCTTTCCATGCTCGAGGTGGGACTTGGTTGCGAAGAAGGCAGCACTGGGAAGGGAAGATTGAGAGACAAGAAATGCTCGTGTGTGCTCAAGATCTGTCGTGGTGGTGAGGTCATGTGATGGTGTGAGGTCATGTGATGGTGTGAAATCAGTGTGGTAGTGTGAGGTCATGTGATGGTGTGATCCGTGTAGTAGTGTAGTGGTGTATTTGGTGCCTGTTGTAGTTTTTGTGGTTGTAATGACGATGATAATGGCTGTTGTGCTTGTCCTCTGCACTAGTATAGTTATCAGTGTGGTTGGTTACTCAGTGGGTTTTGGGGGTGGTTTGACGTTGGTGGTGGTGACAATGTTGATAGTGATGTTAAAAGTGATAAATAAACAATACAATGATGTTTTTGTTTCATCAATGTATCAATTGAGCTAATGACCAATAACACTTTGAAAACAAACGGCTGATGCTTGTGAGCATCCAATACCACATAGCCTTTCAATGACCACTCTAAAACACACATACACACGCACGGACTCACGCATTCACGCACGCACTCACGCATTCACGCGCGCATGAAATGACACCACAGAACTAACCTGCAAGAAATCCAACTTGTGCTCAAAAGTGTCTGAGAGGTCGGCTTGAATGTTAGAGGCGATGGCTTCCGAGAACTAGGTGGGCGGTGCGGTGCCAGGTGATTATGGCCGTCAGTGCTTGTGGTCGTGAGTGTGATGAGTGCTTGTGGTGGTGAGTGTGATGAGTGCTTGTGGTGGTGAATGTGATGAGTGCTTGTGGTGGTGAGTGTGATGAGTGCTTGTGGTGGTGAGTGTGATGAGTGCTTGTGGTGGTGGATGTGATGAGTGCTTGGTGTGAAGTTGAGTGGTGATGAGCGCTTGGTCGTTGTGAAAAAAAATAGCAAAAAAAAAACTTAAAATAAAATAAGCACAAAAACCAACCATTTTGTAATAGGCCCTCACTAAGTTGAACACAAAGCCACGGTCCATGAGTGAGAAGCAATCCCTCAAAAAGTAGGCCAATGAAGTGTTCAACTTATGCAGATCCACGCCCTCCTGTAGACAACAATGTGGGAGTATGCGATTAAAATGAAAATAATTTAGAAATAATTGGTATAAATTGATAATAATTCAATAACAAATGAATAAGTAATCGAAAAAATCAATACTTTTGGATAATTAATCGATAATTGAAATAATATTCAAGAAGCATAAATGAAGAAAAAGTGGCTTTACAAAAACATAAATACCCTTCTGACACCAGGTGGCGTAGTAAGAAGTTTCCTAGCGACCATATCGACCAATGATGAAAGGTCTTTGGCAAATCTGATGAGTCATTGGTTGAGAGAACGTTATGGAAGAGAAGTTGAGAGAACAGTGACCTTATGGTAAGAGTTCGAATATCGATCAAGTTGTTGCTGAATTGAAGTTGACTTATTTAGCACTTTCAAGATTACATTCCATTGTTAGCACCACTGTAGCAACCATTTCCTTAATTATCACCATAACACCATCACAACCACTAGAACTGTCACCATCACAATTACTATCATCATTATCATCATTATCCTCACCGTCATCCTCAGCATTATCATCATCATCATCATCATCATCATCATCATCATCATCATCATCATCATCATCATCATCATCATCATCATCATCATCATCATCATCATCATCTTCACCTGTTAGAAAACCTCTGTTTGCGAGGCGCCTTGAAGGCTTCATGGTTCATCAGATGTTCCTCCATGCTTTTCAACTGCAAGGGATAAAGGCCACGTGAGGGACGGGGAAGAACAAACGTGAAGAGGGTAGAGATGGGGCGAAGAAGAATAGGATAACAACGGCACCGACTGCAACGAAGGCAACGGTGGAGCGTCACTCACAACAAGGTGCAGCAGAAAGGGCGAGTTGTTGAAGCAGCTGGAAAGAGCAGCTCCCTTGCTGCACGTCCACAACTGCACCAGCTCCTCGTGTAGCTTCTGTGGTGGTGGTGGTGATGATGATGAAGATGGTGATGAAGATCATGATGGTGATGATGATGATGGCGGTGAAGATGATGTTATTGATGATGATAATGGTGATGATGATGATGATGGTGATGATGATGATGATGATGATAATGGTGATGATGATGATGATGATGATGATGATGATGATGATGATGATGATGATAATGGTGATGATGATGATGATGATGATGATGATGATGATGATGATGATGATGATGATGGTGATGATGATGAAGATGATGTTATTGATGATGATAATGGTGATGATGATGATGATGATGGTGATGATGATGATGGTGATGATGATGATGATAATGGTGATGATGATGATGATGATGATGATGATGATGATGATGATGATGATAATGGTGATGATGATGACGATGATGATGATGATGATGATGACGATGATGATGATGATGATGATGAGAGAAATGATTGAAAAACATGAAATACAGATGAAAATGATGAAAACCATGCACTGTTTTTTATTAAATCCAACATCTCCGTTTGAATTGAATTTTATCCATCCACCCACCCACTCATCCCCACCACTTCTCTCCCCCGCCCAACCTTATCATTAGAATCCCCTTTGAACGGACCACACGTGCAATAGCAGCTTACGTAGGTTCGCAAGACCTGTTTAGGAAGGCAAAATCATCATTTGTGGGCAATCTTCACAAATAAGTTTTCAAACAAATACAACAACCGATTATGAGGTCTAACAGTTGAGACAAGAAACAATGCAAACACCACAAACATCCACAAACATTCACAAACATCCACAAACTGCCACAAACATCCAAAAACATCCACAAACATTCACAAACAGCCAAAAACATCACAAACACCACAAAAATCACAGACAGCCACAAAAAGCCACAAGCAGCCACAAACGGCCACAGGCACCTGGCTGTGGTTGAGGTGGTCTCTGGGAATGGAGGGGTTGCAGTCCACTTTGTGAACCACTTCGTTGATCGTTTCGAAACACTTGAGACGCAGATCCACTGTAGATTATGGAGTGGATAGAGATGACGTGGTGTATGATTAGTGGATGAGACGTGGTGTATGATTGGTGGATGAGACGTGGTGTATGATTGGTGTATGCGACGTGGTGTATGATTGGTGGATGAGACGTGGTGTATGATTGGTGGATGAGACGTAGTGTATGATTGGTGGATGAGACGTGGTGTATGATTGGTGGATGAGACGTGGTGTATGATTGGTGGATGAAACGTGATGTATGATTGGTGGATGGAACGTGATGTATGATTGGTGGATGGAAAAATGAACGTAGTCCGTTGGTACATCAGATCAACCAGCCATACAGTCGTCCAACCGAAAGAACAACAGACCAATCAATAACAAGCAACCAAATTTCTACAATCCAACCAGCCGGCAAACTATTCAACCATCCAACCTAGCTTTCCGTCTAGCACGGGTGGACACAGCATCAACTTGATGATTTTGTTGAGCACCAGATGCAAGAACTCCACCAGAGGTCGATCACCGGCACTCGTAACCAGACTCAGAGCCGTCCTCAAGACCTCCTCACCACCACTGCCCTCCATGCCTTCTATGAACTTGTCCAAGTTCTCGTCCTGTGTTGGTGGTGTTGTTGTCAACGGTGTTGCTAAAATCTTTTTATAAACTTTTTATAAATTTTCGTGTTGTAGAGAAACTGACAGAAAACTTGAAATAGTGTTTCTTATTTCGCAAGCCACCCCAAAGACCCAAAGCAGCCGTGGATGGCGAGGTGAGAAGAAGCATAACGCACCAGGGTGTGGATAGTGGAAACCGGTTCTAGAGAGACATTGAGAAGTCCTTTGTGATTGTCAACCCACCGCATGTTTGGCAGTTGAACCTCAGGATGCATGAGAAAGTACTGAGAGGGTGGAGTGTCCATGCAGACCGGCAAGAAGAACTCGCCAGAAACCAGGCGCTTGTCTCGTAGAAGGGGAAGCCATGAGTAGCCAACAACCCCCTCCAACTCTGTGGCCTCCTTCTTGGCCTGGCAACTGACGTGGTAGAGGGTGAAGAGGAGGTGGTGGTCGTTGCTGAGGCGGGTGGGCAAAGCCATTTTGATCTCATCGCTGAAGGAGGGAGTTCTGAAGGAGACGTGGAGGTTATGAAGGAAACATCTCGAAGTATGCCGTCTTATTGGCCTTAAAAATTGCTAATCATAGAGTGATAAGAGATTTAATAATATGATAAAGATTTTGAATATTAAAAAAATTTTGTGAAAATTACTTTAAACGTTGAAAATTTCAATGAAAGAATTTTTTTTAACCACTATCCTTCAGACAAGATACCAGCATAATGTGGACTGGCCAATGTTTAAATAATTGAAAGAAACGACAAACACAATTGACAATGAAGAAGTTGAAAAATGAGGATAATGAAAGATGATAATAATTAAAAAATGATAACAATAAGTGATTTCAATGAATAAATGATTGGCATATAAATAATTATTATGAAAAATCAATAACAAGAAATGTCAATAAGAGTGAAGGGTAACAAGAGACTTGGTGTGGTAGCTGACACTGGAAAACACTTCATTAGTCATCTCAGGGCAACTGGACTTTCCGAATATGACCTGTCATGACGAAAATGTGTACTGAGGCTTACGAGAAGTTGTTACAGAATAAACGGAAGTAAATTATAAGAGGATATATCTACAAAAATGAATACCTACAAATCCATTAGTATGAGTCATAGTGAAGTGAAGAAAACTAATGAAAAAGTGTGGGAGGGAGGAAGGACCGACATTGAGAGGTTCAGCAGAAACTCCATCAAACATCTCCATCTTTATGGCAATGTTGCGAGCCGAGCCCTGTCTATTGGCGAAGTTCAAATGCTTGGGGTACACGTACAAAAGGTTTCTGTAGAAGGAGGGTGGCTGTGGAAGATGAATGGCCATGGAGGAAAAAGAAGGTCGTTAAAGGTTATTGTGGAAGGATGGTTGTTGGAGGGATGGTTGTGGGAAGGATGGTTGTGGGAGGGATGGTTGTGGGAAGGATGGTTGTGGGAGGGATGGTTGTGGGAGGGATGGTTGTGGGAAGGATGGTTGTGGGAGGGATGGTTGTGGAAGAGATGGTTGTGGGAGGGATGGTTGTGGGAGGGATAGTTGTGAGAGAGAGGGTTGTGGCAAGGATGGTTGTGGAAGGGATGGTTGTGGGAGGGATGGTTGTGGGAGGGATGGTTGTGGGAGGGATGGTTGTGGAAGGGATGGTTGTGGGAGGGATGGTTGTGGGAGGGATGGTTGTGGGAGGGATGGTTGTGGGAGGGATGGTTGTGGGAGGGATGGTTGTGAGAGAGAGGGTTGTGGAAAAGATGGTTGTGGTAGAAATGGTTGTGGGAGGGATGGTTGTGAGAGGGATGGTTGTGAGAGGGATGGTTGTGGGAGGGATGGTTGTGGGAGGGATGGTTGTGAGAAGGATGGTTGTGAGAGGGATGGTTGTGAGAGAGATGGTTGTGGGAGGAATAGCTGTAGAAAAAGAATGTTATAGTTCTGTGGAACAAGGTCCTGTGACGTGGGCATGAGTGAAGTCAGTGAAGGAGGCTGAAGTGGGAACCTGAAGAGCGAATGAGGCACAAAGACATCCTTGGTGGGGAAATCCAAGATCTGAAAAAAAGTAATGCACTTTTTCAACATTGAAAATGGAGCGCATAAACATTACGTCATCAACTACTTCTAACTCAAGTCTAATACTCGGTGACCATTGGAAGCACTCGCCTGCTTGGTGGGTCTGATGTTGACGTCGATGCGGGAGTTCAGTGGGGCCAGTTCTGGACTGAGAAGGTTGGGAGGATCGGAAGAACACATAGACAGGTCCATCATCAAGGTTCCTGTGTGGAGTTGCGTGGTGTGTGGTGCTTCTGGTAGAGCGGTAGAAGATGTGTTTTCAAGATTGAGTCAAAAAAAGACTCGAAAAAGCTAACAAATGTACTTGAAGCCCCTCGAATGAAAAAAATGTGAATCGAAAAAGCAACTGCAGAAGAAAAGTAGAAATACTGTGCAGAATAATGGTGGAAGGATGCAGAAGAATGGTGGAGGGGGGGAGGGGATGGAGAGGAATGGTGGGAAAAATACAGTAAAGGCACCAGGGATGGACTTGATCTTCTTGATAGACGAAGGCTGCTTCTTGAGGTCTGCCAAGAACTTAAAGAGGTCCTCCTCTGAGGCCTTTTCTATTTCCTGGATGATGATGATGATGATGATGATGATGATGATGATGATGATGATGATGATGATGATGATGATGATGATGATGATGATGATGATGGCGATGGCGATGATAGTGATGAAGATGATGATGATGATGATGATGATGAGGATGATGATGCTGATGATGATGATGATAGTGATGATAGTGATGAAGATGATGATGATGATGATGATGATGATGATAGTGATGAAGATGATGGTGATCATAAGGGTGGTGATGATGAAAAGGATGAATAAAGGAACGGAGATGATGAAGACGATGAGCGTTGCGACATAGCGGCATACACAGCATTAAGAGGGAGCAGACGTATCAATACGGCAACAAAGCAACAATTCAAGCGGAAGTTCTCTATTGTAACGTAGCTTAGCAAAATAAACAGTTCAAACCCCTTTCTACCCTTATTTGAAAGAATGATTGAATGAATGTACAATTTGCTATAGCGCACAGTTCGCAAACTAGGTTGCCTCAAAGGCGCTTAAATAACCCTTTGATAACATCTAATTTGATGACCTGGTTACTGGTCAACTGGTTTAATTATTAATCTTATTTCCTTAATTTAATTTTAATGTCTTGATTTTACTTTTTTCACTTATTGTTATTTTATAAATAATTTATAGAATTTTCAGCGTTTGACCGGATTTTTGTGAATAAAGACGATGGAAAGAAAACCCGTCAAAAAGATTACAAAAGGGTGCACATGTTTGTAGAAGTTGTTGAGGGTGATGGTGATGGGTCTAAAAGAGTTGAGGACTCCAGAGAAGTCATCTTCGTCACAGGAGGCCCTCTTGTCCTGGCTCACTGGCATGCTTCTGTAAGAGGCCCTGTTGCGCTCTGTGGTGGGTGCCGTTGCTGACTGAGTCGCTTGTTACTTTAATAAGGTTCGTAAATTTATCAATTGATTTTTTATTTTTAAAAAATGTTGGCTAGCTGGTCTTGGCGGTGAACAGCGAAAAATTTGTTTTTTAAAAAATAATTTATTGAAACTATACACGAGTTACAACCCAGAGGGTTTTGGAAATAGCATTAGAGCACATCACATCGGACAACACCAAAGCACAGCACCACTCACCAAATGGCTCGGTCTTCTTTGGGTCCACAGTACCAGAGCTCTGGAGTACTTTCATGAGATGCACAGCAGTCCACGCAAAGGCCATTCGGTAGCGGCCCAGTCGACTGCAGCTCTGTCGGGCACTAAGCCTCGCTTTTTCTCGCACTTTATCGTCCTTCAGTAGGTAGGGCTCTATCACTTCTGACAACTCACCTTGCTGTAGAACCTTATCTAGCTGTGTGTGTGTGTTTGTGTGTGTGTGTGTGTGTGTGTGTGTGTGTGGTGTGTGTGTGTGTGTGTGTGTGTGTGTGTGTGTGTGTGTGTGTGTGTGTGTGTGTGTGTGTGTGTGTGTGTGTGTGTGTGTGTGTGTGTGTGTGTGTGTGTGTGTGTGTGTGTGTGGTTGTGTGTGTATGTGTCCGAAAAGTTCACATATATATACCTTAACAACCAGGAAGATGTCAGGAGATGGAAAGGTGATATTGAAGATGGCAGACCTAGCTTGTGAGCTGAAGTCTCTGTTGTTGTGTGATGGAGCGTGAATTTTTGGGCTCTCAAATGATTAATTCGGAAACCATTTATTCTCTTAGTAACCAAGCCTACACACACAGATGCAAGCGGACATACACAGATGCAAGTGGACACACACAGATGCAAGCGGACATACACAGATGCAAGCGGAAATACACAGATGCAAGCGGACAAACACAGATGCAAGCGGACATACACAGATGCAAGCGGACATACACAGATGCAAGCGGACATACACAGACGCAAGCGGACACACAAAGCACCTGCAAGTGATGTGGCCATTGAGCATTCTGATGTTCTCTTCGGAATTGAGGTCAAAGTGGAAGGTTTCGGAAATCTTCTTGCCGTGGTGCAGGTCGTAAAGGGCAATCGAAGCGAAGATCGGCTCTATGTCCAGGTCAAAGCTGTTGTGGTGGATGGTTGGTGTGGTGATGTGGTTGTTGTTGATAGTGGAAGAGTGGTTGCTGGTTTGAATGCTGTTGTTGTTGTCATATGAGAGATTGTTGAGGTTATTGCTGGTACTGCGACACCAGAGGTAACAAGCAACAACACATGGTAACGAACAAGCACACTAACGAGAGGTGGGTGCACTTGATGAGGAGTTTGTGAGAGAGGTACTCAAAGGGGTGCCTGAGAGGCTGTTGCAGCAGGCCTGACCAGCCCGCCTGCTGGTGGCCAGTGTTGTGAAATTAGAAAACATAAAAGCTGTTGACCATAAGATTTAATAATAATAGTAATGAGAATAACAATAATAATAATTATCATTATAATAATAATAATAATAAAAATAATAATAATAATAATAATAATAATAATAATAATAATAATAATAATAATAATAATAATAATAATAATATTAATAATAAAGATATGCTGAAAGGTCCACTGGTGGTGGAAGGGCAACAGACCTGGTTGTGTTGGGAGTAGAGAGACAAAAAGGCGTCATGTCGGTTTCGAGTCCTGTTCTGCTCGTTCAGCTCATCGGCGTGCTGGACGTCGGTGAGGAGGGAGGCGAGTAGACTGCCCTCCTCTTCCGCCACCCCAGCACTCACCAACGAGTCAGTGCACGACGCAAGCGACAAGGAAGAGTCCTTGAAGCTGTGTGGAGTCTGTTGAGGAGCGTGTAGTGGAGTGCCGTTGAAATGAGGTGCTAGCGAGATTATGTAGCCGAGTGATTAGCTTAGAAACATTTTTACTTAATTTATCGTTGGCAGTTTGAGCAATTTTTTTTGTAACTTTTTAAAAATAATAATAAAGAAGTCCGAACTGAAATTTTAAATACAGAAATAAGTGGAAAAGAAAATACAAATTGAATGAGAATACAAAGCTAATAACAACATAAATTAAACAATAATAATAAATAAATAAATAAATAAATAAATAAATAAATAAATAAATAAATAAATAAATAAATAAATAAATAAATAAATAAATAAATAAATAAATAAATAAATATAGGGAAACAAAATAATGAAAATACAATATAAATAGGTATGCAATTGAAACAACAATACGCTTTGAAAACAGCCAAAATGATTGAGTTGCATGCTTGCGCACAAGGTGGAGCACCTGAAACTCTGGAGTGATTGACCTCACTGCTTCCTGCAACTTGCTCTCATGACAGGACAATATCTCGTACCTTTGTGATGAGGATGAGGATGATGACGACGACGACTATGATGATGATGATGATGATGATGATGATGATGATGATGATGATGATGATGATGATGATGGCGACGATGACGACAATGACGATGGTGATGATGAGGATGGTGACAAGGATGATGAAAGAAAAAAATTTGTTAATAAACAAATGTGAGAGGCAAAGATGAATGAGATAAAAGGCGCAAAGATCACCTTTTTTTGAGAAAAGCTTGGTCCTTGTTATAGATGTGAATGCATTCTGACGTATGCTTGTCCAGGTTGTGGCTGTTGTGAGATGTTGAAGCAGTGTCGGAAGTTGGTTATTAAATGTTAATTTTAAAATATTTTACTGTATAGTCTACCAAAGTTATGAAAATATATAAGAGTTAAAGACTAAAATGATTGCAAATTTGTTCAAGGCACAAACTCTTTTTTTGGAATAAATTTGTGTTTTTTGTTGATGCACTCAATGCAGAGGTCATCACAGGGGAAGGAGAAGGTGGAACTAAGAGGGTCTCTGTCAAGGGAGCTTGCATAGGTGTTAAAGAATTCTTCAAAATCAGGTGGAGTCACCACATCTGACCAAAGAACCTGTTATAAGAAGGTAAAAGATTCTAGATTGAAGATTATTTGTTAAACAGTTTCAAAAGTTGAAGAGGTTGGGTGGAAACCTGTGAGGGTGTGCGACAAAAATAATTGGATGTTATTTTCTTTCTCACTTCAGCTGCTGAACCTTTTCTGTTGAATAATAAATGAGCATCTCATGTGTATACTGATTGGAAGAGTGGCTTAGGATTTAACAATAACAAAGTGTGAAAGATTGATAAAAAATATTAAAAATTTGGTTCTTCATTTACTTTATTCAAAGTCATCATACAAAAAACATTGATGAACAAGGAAACACAAAAACATATTTTAAAGAATTAGTAAGATAATTTTAAGTTTTAAACACAAATGTAAACGAGGAAAAAATTTTGAAACCTATATATGAAGTTATAGAAAAAAAGAATTGAAAAATGAGATAACTTTGAAAGTTAGAACGATAAGTAAGTTCTTTTGAGTGATGAGACAGATTAAATGAACATGTGATGAAATAAAAGAAATTATTCAAAAAAAGAACCTAATAGAAGTGACATTAAGCTCACTGAAACAATGAATAAAAGTTAAAACCCAAAAAACTGATAAAATCAGGTAGAGACAATTTTTTGAAAGTTTTATCACATATTCAATCTTATGACTATGAGATGATAAAAGAAGATATGAAAAGCATGTGCATTATTTTTAAAAGACTAGCGCAAACTCATAAAAAAATAATAACTATAAAAGAAGTGAGCTTCAAAACTACTCCTTGCAACCAATAGTTAGCCCTATCGTGATTTCTAATTCCAGTATTGTTTGAGTAACAGGATATCACAATTTCAAAATTATCAACAAGTTTCATTATAATTTCGAGTTCTATATCACATATAAAATATATACTATAGAAACATTAACTTTAGTAAATTTAATTTTAGTCTTTTATATCTAATTTATCTTAAGTTATTGCCGTTTGAGGTAAAACGAAGAGTAAATTCAAAATAATAAAAAATACACAAAAAACCTATTTTATTAGTTTGATAAAACTCACTTATTAATTCTAGATGCAAAAGCTCGCTGACTCCCGGAAGACATTTTAAAAATTATGACCAATATAAACAAAACAAATTGGTGTTGGAAAGTCTAACTTTGATTTTATTCTTTATAGAAAATGTTGCTTAATCTAATTTTAGCTAAAAAATATGAAAAATTATTTAAAAAATATGTAAATTCAATTGCAAGATTTTTAAATAAGCTGAAAATAAAGAGAAAAAGAAGACGAGTATGGAAGGAATGGAAAGGGACTGAGATCTACATATTCTCATTTTTTAGAATACCCTTTGATAGCACTTACGCTAAATCTGTTTTTTTCTACTTTGAGCCCTTTTTATGATACTCACTTCCCCCCTATCTTACCTCTATTACTTCTCTAGTTTGTTTTCGTAAAGTTCTTAAAACTTTGTTTAAACAGTTCGTTGCAGAGCGCTTTTGAGCGGTGTGATCAACGCTAGACCACTGATTTGATTAGCTTAGCCTAGATCAGCTTAGATTATAAATTAGCATATTTTTATGATCTTCATTGAATTAAATTCAATAAACCACTGGAAATGTTATAAATCTTGTCGAGAGACAACCAAGGTAAAGAGATAGAAGCAGAAATTATACTTGAAAGTTTGTGAGTACCAGAAACTAGGCAAGCGGCGCTGTTTAAAGCTTTGGTGAGAGGGTGTGGCGTGGTCTAAGGGAATCCTTAGTACAAAGAGTTAGAATAGTCCAAGCGGGACAAAATAAGCGAAAAAACTAAAAATTAGATGCTTTAAAGCACATTTTTCCAACTTTTCTATATTTCATTGCTTCAGTTGTATATCAACCTGATTCTAGGTCAATTCATATGGTTACTTTCTAACCAACGCCTACACTAATGATATCGTTTGGCAACTTTTTCAACAAGACAGAATTCCCTTTGAACATGGAAGGTGATGGCTGAGAAGGAAAATGGAAAAAAATAAATGCTCCATGACTTCTACAGTGGGCTCAACCTCCAAGAATGGAAAAGTCTTCAATCCTTATTTGATGTGATATTAAGTAATTATTCTATTCTAGATTTTGAATGTTCCCATTTTGATTCTGTGGTGATTTTGATCTTGATTGTCGTTCTAGATTTGTTGTGACATTAAAATGTTGGTGGATTTGGCCTTTTCCTCCAATTTTAATCTTTCACCATTCTTTGTGGCATTTCCTGCAATATCAAACACCACTTTTATTTGAAATGACCGTAAGCGGTTTTCCAATTTTAGATTTTTTAGATCAATTTGATTCTATAGTCAATGTTGCTCTTAGTTTACACTAGGATATTTCGTAACATTAAAAAAACGCTTTTAAACTTTTTTGCAACATGTCTGCGTCTGTGACATAATGGTTAGCTTGTTCCGTAGAAAGCGTGAACGAGTCAGCTCAGCTTTGAGTTGTAAAAGCGGCAATTCAATTAAAGAACAGATGCCGTCCTAAGGTGGCTTAGTCACCCAGTAGTTCAGCCGTGAGTAAAGTCGTTTTTCCGCTATTGAACAAATCTTTAAAAGGCGCTTAACAAAATTTTTGATTAGATTAGTGAAAATATCTAGAAAATTTTCCGAGCTTTTCTGTCCGTGTTACTTGGAACTTCCACTCAATTGTGTGATTTGGACACCGAGACTTTGTTCTTGTCCTTGCAACTTTCCTGTTTTTGAGTTTTAGGTTGCGCGAGAGCATATAAAGCCGTTACTTTGATTTTCTTTATTCAAACTATTTTTATTAACTATTTAAAATTTAATGTTTTAAATATTAGTTATTAAAAAGTAAATTTATCTAAGAGATATAGTTTTTGCTGATTGCGAAGATGTTGAAAAGATTTTTTTTAAATTGCCGAATTCGCCATTTTCTTCTTTGAAATACATACATCAACCAACGCCTACGTAAATACCGTTTGCCAACTTACTCATCAAGAAAGTGAACAAGTGTTGAAAGGCATTGCAAAGAATTGTGATATCCAGGCAGACATACTTGTGAATATGAGAAATGGCTGGGGAAGAAAAAGGCATTGCAGTAAAATCTTCAACCAATCGGCTACATGAATACCATTACAAAACAAGAAAGTGAGCCAGTGTTGAAAGCATTGCAAGGAATTGTGGTATCCAGATAAACTTCCCTGTACTTATGAGAAGTGGCTAAAAATGAAGATAGAAAAAAAGAAAAAATATCTCGCATAAACTATGCAGCACCTTCATGGTGTGGATTTGCCAATCATGCGTATTTAAAACAATTCCAATCTTTACTTAAAAAACTTACAAAGCTTAACTACTTTCTCCTAACTATTCTAAAATAAAATCAATAGTTGCATCTCATGGTGAATGCTTGTTTTCAAAAGTTACCAATAACTCACACCATGCACCCCATCAAATCCTCCCACCAGTAAAATTTACATCCCATGACACGCGGAGACGAACGCCCAATGACACCAAAGCAATTTACTCCTCTTACCAAAACAAAACATTCCTCCCTCGTCTTCTCAATACTCAATAAGCTCATGATACTCATTGTTCGTCGTTTTTAATTTGAACTTTTTTTCTTACTATTTTTTTTGTTTGTTGTAAGTTTAATGCTGAATTTTATGACTGATGACATTCAGTTCTCGTAAATTATATTTTTTCTTTTTTTAGTTCGATTTTTTGCCGTGTTTTGTACCATTTCCAGCTTATGTCTAGATTTGATCTAATGGAGACTACAAAAAAAAGAAAATAAAAAGAATTTGAAATAACTCTCCAGTATTATATTATGTGGTTTTAAGATATGATTCAATTTTCAACTTTTGAAACTCATTAATTTGATTTAATAGACAATTCTACTTTAAATATTTTTAGAACATTTTAACATTCTGGTTTTGATTAATTTGATGAAAATTTTTCCAATAGTCATTCAATATAAGCTATGACTCAATTCAAAATTTTTGAGGTTCATAACTTTGGTTCTATAATATATTTTTGATTTTTTGCAACAGAAAATTATTAGTTTTTATGGCATTCAGTTACTGTTAATTTTTTTAATTATGTTTTGTGTCATTTTCAGCGTTTTTCTGAATTTGCTTCAATAAAGACTATAAAATAGAAAAAAAACTTTCACTCAATAAATTGATTAATAAATAGAAAATAACACAATTTCATTCAAATTTGTGAAAAAAATTGAAATTATTTGTTTTTTTTCAATTACAAATTATTTGTTCAAAATAGTTTCATCACTAAGTTAACCTTGATTGTTGGACTTTAATAAAGTTAACTTTTAAACCTTTAAGACGCGCAATGATTGAGTATATACCTTTATTTTGCAGTTTAATTTTTTATACCACTTTTGTCGTAGTGGCAGTGGTTGTAGCTATTCTTTATAAAATAGGCTATTTCCATACTCTACTTTTGAAAAAGGTTTATACGCTATGCAAACAAATATATACCTACTGATTCCAATTATTTTAAATTGGATATGCAAGTTTCAGTTGAAATTATGTTATCATATTTTATGTTATACCTCAGCCAGATGAAAATTCAAAGCGTCATGGAGGAGAAATTGTGGCGGAAGTGCTCAAAGTACAAAATTTTATGTATTACAGTAATTTAATTTTTCATTTTAAGTTTTATTTCAATAAGCAAAAATGCTTATTTGGTTTTTAACTTGGAATTCATCAACAATTTTTTATCATTATAATATGCAAGCCTTTTTTGAGACTAGCTTTCCACTTTAAAGACTACCAAATATAAACAATGGGCTCCGTATTTCAGGCTCATGGTGTGAAGTTTGTTTTTACGTTAGTAGGGGGGCACATTTCTCCTATTTTGGTGGCATGTGAGAAGGAGGGCATCCAAGTGGTGGACACGAGACATGAGGTTTGCTCTAAAATAAATTTACCTACAAATATTTGAAAGAAACTCATTTCTAAAAAATATTTTTGGACTGTGAAGTGTTGCTATTTTTTATATTCAATAACAAAACATAGTCGTGGTAAAATTTTCCAAAAGGCTAGTGCAGTGTTTGCTGCAGATGCAGTGTCAAGGTTGTCCCAACACATTGGAGTTGCTGCTGTCACTGCCGGCCCTGGTGATTCCATAACTCAAATAACCTAAGCATTGTCAAAGTAATTTATTGATGAATAAAGACATTATTATGACGATAGCGCTCTTGAACAGTGTGGAATCAGCGCTATACAAATGAGTTTATTAGCTTAGATAAGATGAGGTTACCACACAATAATAACCTATATACCAGCAAACTACTCAGTTTCAGTTTTTATGGAAAATTTTAAATTACTAATCAAATTCGAATTTCGATAAAAATTGCACCACTGCAGGAGTCACAAACACCATCACAGCCATGAAGAATGCCCAAATGGCAGAGTCTCCTCTTCTGCTGCTCGGAGGCTCAGCAGCCACTCTCCTCAAGGTTGCATTTTTATTCCTTCCATCTCAAAAAATCAGAGAACTGTTGCAATATCTCACTTTAATAATTGCATCAGCTTCAGCATCCTATTTTGATGCTTTTGTTTACTTTCACCTTGATTGTCAGCCTAATTGCACTTCAACCAAGATGTCTTCTGGTTGCTTTTAATTTTCTTCATCTTATTCACCAAACTCAAATTAATACAAGAAAATCATGAAAGAAATTCAACACCAGAAAAGTTTAAAATTCACAATATTTTCCGTCATCACATGAGGAGACCAACCAATGAACCAAACCCTCCTTTTATTGATCGCAAATGAAACAACAGCAACCTTCAATTTCCCATTCAATAACGGATACAATGACACTGCCCAATGGCTAAATCTAATCTAATCAAATCATTTATCTAGCGCTGATCCACACTGTTCAAGAGCGCTCTGCTACGAACTGTTTAAACAACAAAGTTTCAAGGGCTTTACGAAATGAAAGTAGAGAAGTAACAGAGGTGAGATTGGAAAGAAGAGAGTTCCATAGAAGGGGCCCACAGTGGGAAAGTGCAGATCTAGCATAAGTACTAATAGAACTGCATTGAACAACTCATAAGACCACTGGCTCGAACAACGCCCTCCTTCCAGGGCAGAGGGGCCTTGCAGGACATTGACCAGAGGGCGCTCCTGCAGTCCTTGTGCAAGTACGTGGGCACCATTTCGTGCCTACGCCACATCAGACCCACCCTCAGCCGTGCCATCCAGGTCGCCAGGTCTGGAACGCCCGGTAAGATGGAAGGCTCAATGGATTAGCTAAATACCAAAGCTTGAAAAATAAGGAGCGACTTCATGTTTGGTGCGCATCTGTTGGATATTGCGTCCTGGGATATTCTACTCGCTCTTTGTATGGATCAGCTTGATAAGGTATACTAGAAGGAAGAATTGGATAGAGTAGGGCGTTAAAGCCGAAACCTCCATATGGCCGTTATTATTGTTATTGCATGTTTTCAAAAAATTGAAAACCCTTGCTGTTTCTTATTGTTTTCTCCATCACCAATACCTCCATAGGCAATATCTTGCACCAACACACCGCCAGGGCCTGTCTTTGTGGAGTTCTCCATAGACACCTTGTACCCCTACCAAGTGATCAAGCAGGAACTCAAGATGTCCGATGCTGGCAGTTCCAAGAGCCTCACGCAGTTGTTGCCTTCGTCCGCTTGATCCCATTTAGTCTCGTTTTTCATGTGCATTTTTATAGTGCTTCATTCGTAAGCATTAGAAACATTTTTATTGGACATTTATCTTTCTGAGATGCGTCGCTTCATACTTATCTGAAAAACGAGTCACGTTGCACTACGTTCAATATGAGTTCTCATTAGTTCATCGTTTGTTGACAGTCTGCTTTACCACCACCACAATGACCACAACGACCACTACACCAACTACCACCCTAACCACCACTACAACCACCATCACAACCACCACCATAACCACCATCACAACCACCACCACAACCACCATTACAATCACCACCACAATCACCATCACAACCACCATTACATCCACCACCACATCCACCATCACAACCACCACCACACCATGCGATCGAAGGAAAGCAACCAACTTCTACTTGAAGACCCACCTGGACAACACCTTCGCAGGCGCCTTTGATGATTCACCCATCACTGTCCTCCCCCCTTCTGTCACATTCGCCACTCCCAACCAAAGTTGTTGTTTTTTTGATGTATATTGTCGTTGTTTCAGCTTTTTTTTAATTTATTTTTTTTAACTTTAGTTTTTTTTTTCAAATTTGTCTATTTAATAATCAACGAAGGATTTCATTGCGGTGATTTTGAAAGAAACACAATGTTTAAAAATCAACCTTATCACTCTCAGTTCAGAGGTGTGTGGAGTTGGTAAGCAGGAGTCAGAGGCCTGTGTTGCTGGTGGGGTCTCAAGCCTTGCTGCCTCCTACTTCCTCACAAGAACTCAGGTCGTTCGTCGAGGTGACTAATAATTTTCAAAAATATATAATAAAAATTCTAATTTGTAAGGCGTCAAGGCAAGCAACTGAGGTGCACCCGTTCAGCCATTGACGGATTATAACATTTTCCCGCTTAAAAGCATCTAAACACAATTTCCAGGCATTCGAGATAGTACAAAGAGCAACAAAGCCACTTTTGCACCATCCCCCAGAAACTGTCCATGCCAACCTTCTTGACCAGCATGGCGAGAGGTCTGCTGGGCAGGAACAGCCATCTTCAACTCAGACATTGTCGCAAAGACGCCCTCAAGGAGGCAGACCTCGTTATCCTTGCTGGTGACTGGAGGAGGTGGTTGTGGTTGCTGTGGCTGTAGTCGTTGTGGCTTTGGTTTTTGTGGCTGTGATTGTTGAAGTTATTTTTGTTGTAGTCGCTGTGAGTGTGGTCGTTGTGGCTGGGGTTGTGGTTGTTGTGGCTGTGATGGCTTCGAATAGGTGTGCTTAAAAGTTAACTACGTTGCTAACTTTCGAATTAGTCTCAAAGTCCTTTGGGATTAATGCCATCAAAATTAAGTTCTTTATCTTTTTGCGTGTGAATTTTATCCGAACTAGTTTTAATATACGCCACTTCGATATCCTCGCGTTTCAAGGAGTTGTTTGTGACTTCCGACTGGGTTATGGCAAAGTTTTAAGCAGGAAAGCTGAAGTGATTGTCATCAACAGAAACAAAAAGCAGCTGAACCTGGTGAGCGTTTGTCAATTCGCCATTCGTTCTGATTTCAATAGTTCAACCCAACCTAATATGTTTATCACATTGCAGAAACACAAGCATAAATTTTTTTTTTCTCCAAAATAATAAACCTATTAACTTCTACTTGGAGCACGAAACCTCCCTAGAACTCCCCCATGTTCTGGAAGCCCACAGTGGCGCTCGAGTGTGACGTTGCTTCTGCCATTTGCATGCTGGTGGAAAGGTTGCCAGGTTTCAAGGCTGCTGCGGAGTGGCTGCAGAAACTGAGAGACAAAGACGATGCCAAAGATGCTCTCAACGCGTGAGTGACCTTGTGGTATACAGAAGTTTGTTGGAATAACAACATTAAGAGACCTGTTCTACTAAAGGGTGTTTAGGTGGTTTTTCGAAGATCCAGTATGAATGTTTAGTCATCATCTTTGTCAAACCCTGCAGAGAGATGAGTGAACAGGTGACAAATCAGCATTTGAATCCTGTCAAGGTGCTTAAAAAGTTGGAGGAAGTTCTGAGTGAGAAGTCTGTGCTGGTGATGGATGGAGGAGACTTTGTGGGAACTGCTGCTTATATCGTCAGGTAGGCTGGCAAGTTTAAGGTTTCTAGAACCTTTATTCTCACCATTTCGGATGTAACCATGTTAGAGAATTTTGAAAATTATTTAAAAACCCATTTACAACCAGTAAAATGTATACGAAGGCAGTTTAAAGTTTAATAAACGCACGAGAATCCATACCACACTGACTCGGGATCTCATTTCATGGCGATCCACCCTTCCAATCGAAGGCCCAGGGCTCCTCTTACTTGGCTGGACCCGGGAGCTTTTGGAACTCTGGGGTCGGGAGGAGGGTTTGCGCTGGGAGCCAAGCTGTGTCGGCCTGACCACGACGTGTGGCTGGTGTACGGGGATGGCTCCTTGGGCTTCAGCGTGGCAGAGTTCGACACCTTCGCAAGGCACAAGGTGTCTTGGAGTGTTCACTACTCTCAATTTTTTCAAAAACCATCAAATGTATATATTTTAGATAACTTTACATGACGTACAAAAGAACAGTTCATAGAACCTATCCACGAGTGACTTATACGAGAACAAACGTCCTTAAACCATACAATGACGAGTTACACTACCAACGATGTAGCAGACGACACCACAAACAACATCAACAAAACGTGCAGACGCCAGTGATTGCCTTGGTAGGCAATGACGCTTGTTGGACGCAGATAGCGCGTGACCAGGTGAGAATTCTGGGCAGTCCTGTGGCTTGCAACCTGGCTGTGAGTTTCTCTTAGTTGAAGGCATAATGTGTTTCTCAGTGCTTTTGTATAGTTTCATGTGTCCGTGCCTGTGTATATATGTTGGTGTGTCTGTATCTTTGTAAGTGTTTGTGTGTTTTTTGTTGTTGTATTTTTGTATGTGTATGAATGTTTTTCGTCTTTGCTACATTGTTGAATTATTGTTTTTTGCGTTTTTATGTATCTCAAGTCATGATAAGACAAACTGTTGATGAACTGTTTCGATGAGAAATTGTTTGAAAATGTTTCATGATTGATTATGCGATCGCACTTATTCCTTCTATCTTTCTTTTTCTCAAATTAATCTTTCAAAGTTTTTAAACTATAAAATAGATTTTGCTTCAAATGAAACTTCCACCAGCACTCACCACTCGACCTTCAAACCGCCACAGTTTTGTCCTTACGAATTGGTTGCCAAGGGGTATGGAGGAGATGGAGTGTTGCTGGATCGGAGTGGAGAGAAGCACCTTGAAGCGGTGTTGCAGGAAGGCCTGGAGAAGGCCAGAGCAGGTGTCCCCTTTCTCATCAATTGTCTCATTGGACGCACCTCTTTCAGAGAAGGAAGCATAAGTGTGTAGAAGGGTCGGTGTGTAGAAGGGTCGGTGGGTAGAAGGGTCGGTGAAGAGAAGGATCGGTGTGTTGGAAAGTCGTTTTCATCGATTTTCGAACAATGTGAAGGCTTCTCATGATCAAATACATGAAAAGTAGAAACAATTTTTTACAGTTTCAAAAACCACCTGATATTAACAAACTTTTTGATGTTTTGGCTCATTTTAAACATGCTCATAACACTTCTTATTTTCTTCCATCCATTATTCTTCGCAGCCCATGAATATCCTATAAATGGCAAAGTGTATCATCAACTCACTTAAATTATATATATATTATATATATATATATAAATTATATTAAAGTGGAATGAGAGAATAATTATTTTTAAAATTGCAAATATTAAAGTAATATAGGCAAAGACGGATCTTACAGGTAGATTATCAAGATCCCCACTGAGTTTCTTGTTCCTATCACACACGATTCTGCAAAGCCACGAATAATATTGCAGATCATGAAACAATCATACTTTTATAGTTTTCCTTCCAAGAAACGACAATTGCTCGAACCAATCATCTCAAAGTCGTTCAGCAGCACCGCTTGAGAGTTCAACACACACACACACACACACACACACACACACACACACACACACACACACACACACACACACACACACACACACACACACACACACACAAACACACACACACACATATATATACATACATACACACACACACTCACACGGTACGACGTCAAGACAGATGCCTCGAAGGTGTCAGCAAAACATGACGAAGGTGACACAAAGACTCGCAACAATAGGCGGCTTGACGTCTGTGTGAATAGAGGCAGAATTTTTGTGACGAAACAATGGACCTCCACGTGAGGAGGATGGCAGGAATTGTATCGGAGAGAACAACCATTTTTTAAAGAAAGCGTTTCATTGTTTAAACGGGAATGTGTTTCAAGGTTGTATGTGCTGTAACAGGGTGTTCGGAATGTGTTGATTGTTTTGGAATCAGATTCAATATTGGTATACTATCGAGTTAGGAAGTGTTCAACAGGTAAACAACCAAGGTAACAATCGGAAATAATGAAAAATGGAAAATAAAAAAACAAAATAAACAATGAGAAGAACAATAAGGATAATAAGTGATAAGAATAATAATAATAATAATAAACATAATAAGCAATAAGAAGAATAATAAACATAATAAGCAATAAGAAGAATAATAATAAACATAATAAGCAATCAAATAAGAATAATACGTATAATAAGATTTTTTTTTAAATAATAATAAAAATTTAATCTTAAAAAACACTCATTATTTTTTCATTTCGCCAAAAAAACGTTTATAAAAAACTGACATTTTTTCCTTTCGAAAGTAACAAAGGCACTCCCAAGAGTGTCACACCGTAGCGTTGCGCGTGGTTTGCCCACCTCTTCACTCGGCCTTGTGTGTCTCCAAGCGTCGAAGATCACATAAAAAACCTTTCTATGGATATACAAACATATATGTATATAAAATACAATACAATACAAATACGAGTATTATTATAGTGTCATTAACCCCGTGTATGTTTGTATCTAAGTAAAACTGTATATAAGTTAAGCAATTGAGATTGAAACCAAACAAAAATGTGAAAAATAAAGTAAATTATATTAAAAATGACTAAAAACACATAAGTATAAAAAAATAAAATAATAATTAATATAGATTCTGAAATACAAACAATATATAATCGTTTATTTTTATCTCATTGGTCTCGAGATACTACGGGTTAATGCCACTATAATAATATTCGTATTTTCATCCCATAGATATTATAAAATAGGCGAGCAAAGAAACGAAATCAAAAAAGCATAGAATAATTTTTACTTCTCTCATAGTGTGACAGCCCACTGAAGACATGTTGAGTATATAAAAATAACATTTACATTTTTAGTATTTTTAACGAATTTTTGTCTCGCTGCGTGAAAGCAGCTGTTTTCAAGTGCTTTTATATTCAATCAACCGCATTACGCAACATTAGATAGTTTCCAAGCTCACGTCTTACCATTATATACTCCACTGTGTTGCGTTTTGAGACGAAATTGAATTGTTCCTCTTCAAATGGGATACCATATTTAACTTCATTCTACACCAGCCATTCACTTCATGTATTTATGTATGCAAAACAAAATTATATCTTTTTAAAATATACGTCAACTAGAATACAAGCCAAAATGATACATATTTGTACTAGGAAGAATATATGCGGTGGAAGGTAACTGGTTTCAACGATGTTTAATTGCATGCGGTGGCACGCACACGTCGGCATGGCAACGGAGGAGCACTTGAAATGTCAAGCTTTCCAGGTTGCCTGGATACCGAAAGAGGGTTGTTCGAGTGGGTGGTCAGAAAGTTGAGTGTAAAAGTGGAATTAATTAAAACTGTCACCACCTCCCCCTCTTGTAACTGTCTCATTAGGAATGCCCTCGTTGAGTATTTTCTTTTATGGGTCAATGTACGGTTGTTTTTGTCTGTCCGTGTGTGTCTGGATGTTTATGTCAATGTTTGTCTGGTTGTGTGTTTCAATGTTTGTCTGGCTGTGTGTTTCAATTTTAGTTTGGTTGCATGTTTTAATGTACATTTGGTTGTTTGTGTTTGTATTTTTGTGTGCTTTTGGCAAGCCTGCTTGTGTCACTGTTTGTATCGCTGCTTGTGAGCATGCTTGTATTCCTGCTTGTAAGCTTGCCTGTATGCATGCTTGTATGTCTTCTTGTGTGCCTGCTTGTATTCCTGCTTGTATGTCTGCTTGTATGCCTGCTTTTGTGCCTGTGTGTATTTGTATGCCTGCGTGTATGCCTGCTTGTATGCTTGTTTGTCTTCCAGCCTACATGGTCAGAGAACCAAATAGGAAAGCTGGGAAGTTACTGTGAAGTCCATGAAAAAGTTGAAATTTAATAATAATAATATAAAAAAAAAATAATAATAATGATAATGACTATTTTGAACAAAAGAATAATGAAATAATAATAATAATAATAATAATAATAATAATAATAATAATAATAATAATAATAATAATAATAATAATAATAATAATAATAATAATAATAATAATAATAATAATAATAATAATAATAATAATAATAATAATAATAATAATAATAATAATAATAATAATAATAATAATAATAATAATAATAATAATAATAATAATAATAATAATAATAATAATAATAATAATAATAATAATAATAATAATAATAATAATAATAATAATAATAATAATAATAATAATAAAATTTAATTAAAAAACTCCCAATATTCAAACAATATTTGGACCAGCCTTCGCCTGTCAAAAAAGATTTTTCTTCGTCGTCGTCTCGTTGATCTGTTATCAATTATGTCTTGACAGACTGCCATCAAGCTCCATTATATTTGATGCGTGTTCCAATACCCTGTGCAGGGGTAAACGAATGCATTAGCGCCTCTGTCACAACCCACCACGAAAATTCCTTCAAAAATGAGTCAAACAGGTTGATTGAGGAATTAAATATATTTAAGCTTACAATTGATCGCAAATATTTAAGTTTAAAAGCACCGAATTAAATAAAGAAAGATTAAATAATCTTGGAAAGGCAGAATTTTTAAATATTGCGCAAAAATAATTGGGCTATTGAAGAGCCAATTAATCGACCAATTAATGGATAGTGATCTAATTGAAACAGTGAGTAACACAGTAATAAAAAATGTTAATAGAAAATAATCAAAACAGTAATTAAAACAAACAGTATTTAAAACAAACAATAATTAAAACAAACAATAATTAAAACAAACAATAATTAAAACAAACAGTAATTAAAACAAACAATAACTGAAACAAACAATAATTAAAACAAACAATAATTAAAACAAACAATAATTGAAACAAACAATAATTGAAACTATACTTGAAACAATAATAAAAACAATAATTAAAATTAAAATTATAATTATAATTTAAACTATAATTAAAATGTAATTGAAACAGTAAAAAGAACCTGTGTAGCAAAAAGTTAAATTAGTGATTACCAGGACACGAGTTCGTAAGTGAAAGTTTGTTTTTGAAAGTTCCCTTTTTTCGGATTTTTAGAATTTTTCACAAAACTTTTGCGTGTTCAAACATTGGTTGGATATTTTATGTATGTCGTTTTCATACAAGCGTTCAGTTATTTTTCCAATAGTAGGAACCAGCAAGCCTATACTTACTGTTAATCAGAGCATAGCCTATAATCAAATTCCTGTTATTCTGCAGTGGTTTCGAAGCCCTGGTGAGATGAGAGCCTTTAATAATACTCCTTGTTGCATTGTAATATATTGTATTGTATTGTATTGTATTGTTTCCTGCTGCACTTTACTTCATTCTACGTTATAGTATTGTCTTATATGGTATTTTGTTGAATTTATTGTATTTACTTTAGTTTTATTGCATTGTCTTGTATTGCCTTGCTTTGTATTGCATTATATTTACTTGGGTTTAATTGTAGTGCATTGCATGGTATTATGTTTCATTGTATTTCATTATACTGTATCCCATTGTATCATACATCCTTTGTAACGACATTTCCATTGTATTGCTCACAAATACTCCACTCTCGCCCGCCCATTGAAGAACCTTTTCACGACCAATGGAAACTTCTATCTTGCAAGGCGTGCAATAAATCACACAAGAATCAAATTCGCCGCTGTCTGAAGGCCCGATGAATGCCTATGCATCTAAATGCAGATGAATGGCTGCTCACGTAACTCTGTGCAGATGAATCAAGCTTCCAGGCAGAGGTGATGCGTGGGAGGTGCTGTGATGGAAATAGTTCTGAATAACACGCACATCTCTGCACTGATTTATGGGCCCTCAAATAGAATGGTCCCTTTTGGATTGGTATGCCTCCATTAAACGATCTATCGAATTACCTACATTTCTTATTTTTATTTTCGGAATTATTTTTAAAATGTTTAAATTTAAAAATAATTTAATAAATAAATAAAACTTTAACTCCCATCATCTCACACTTTCGGGCTTCTGGAAACTCTGAAGGACTGATACCACTGTGGACAACTCGTACATCGTTGTATCACATTTTTTTGTATTGTTCAATATTCTTTATATTCTTTTTGTTTCATTTGAATTTATTGTATTATTTATTATTTGTTTTTTTTTTGTTTTTTTATATAATATATTAATATCATCTTTCAACTCATAATTTTTATTTTGTTTTATATTTTTTTGCGAGATAGTTTATGAGATGTGCGTAGAGAGCGGAAGAAATACCGTACAGTGGAAGACGCCGGAAGACACCGGAAGACACCGGAAGACAAAGGAAGACACCGGAAGACACCGGAAGACACCGGAAGACACCGGAAGACACCGGAAGACACCGGAAGACACCGGAAGACACCGGAAGACACCGGAAGACACCAGAAGACACCGGAAGACACCGGAAGACAAAGGAAGACACCGGAAACAAAAGAAGACAAAGGAAGACAAGGGAAGACAAAGGAAGACAATAAAATAAATAGATTTGAAATTGATTATCAAAATATAACAAAAATTAACCGCAACGTACACCATTACACACCAATACACATAAATATACAAAAAAACAAAACGACACAATAAGATTAATAGTCAACGTTAGTACATAAAAGGATAAGATAGAATACAATAGGATAGAATAAGATACAATAGGTTACGATAAGATACAATAGGATGAAATATGATACAATAGGACACAATGCGATACAAAAGGGTACA